>UELX01002020.1:0-35616 GCA_900480035.1 Eupelmus urozonus
ATTTATATATATATTGAAATTTTCGAATTCTATATAAAAGTAATTTAAAATAGAATTATTCAACAGCATTAAATTTCAACTTCTTAGGAATATATAATTTAATGAAAGAATATAAATAAAAATAAATCGTATCTTCTGCCTATCAACCTACAAAATACGACTTTTTTATTTGAAACTATCAGTAATATTTTTAAGAAAATGTATTATATTTTTAAAAAATTAAAATTTTTTTATTTGTTAAACTTATTAATAGCAGGGGCAAATAAAAGGGACAGATAATATTATTATTGTTCTAATGCATTAGTGAGTATAAAAATTATAATTATAAGAATTAAAGAAAATTAATAACTGACACAGATATATAAATTTTGAATATTTCAATTACAAATTAAGCTTATTTTGCTGTAGTCATTTATAATCTAATAAAAATATTTACTTTCCTCAACTTTAATTGTTGAATTAGAAATGATTCTACATAACAATCTTTACTAAGACTTCAGTGAGAGGATTTTTCAAACAGATCATATGATTATACTTGACTTTAGTGGAATTTTCTTTTTTGAAAATTTGAGGTGGAGAAATCAGATTATTCACAAAAGTCTTTATATACCTATATATCCCTCTTCAATCCGGTATTAGTCAGTCTTTACAGAGTTTTATGGTATATTTAAAAAATTCCTTAACTGATCACAAAATCTTAAAAGCCAATTGTCCCTGAAAATATTAAGAATTGTACATCCATTAGTTCATGTTCATCCCCACAAACAATCAGGTACAGGCATTGGGATTGAATACTAAATCGTACCATTAGGAAATGGAACATTAATATAAAGAGATTTCGACGTCATTTTTATGTCGAGCAATGATCCAATGAGTGCCGATTTTGATGGTGATAAAAAATCATTAATCTTTATAAAAATCAAAATAGGGCTCAATCTTAAACAATTTTAACTAAATTCTTCCAAACCGTTTCTCGAATATAATAACTTCAAATAAATCAATTATTTTTGCCTTGTCTGATTTCCTCGGTGTCTTAATCAGCACAAGTTTTCCTTAATCTTCAAATTAATAGCCATTAAAAACTTGAAATAAATAATCTATTTTACTATTTAATCATCTCTGGATAGTAAATAAATTCCCTTAACATATTTTAGTTTGCTTAAGAAAAAAAAAAAAAAATTTCATTTTCCCATTTGGACAAAACACTCATAACTACATACAAAGACGAAAAAAAAATTACTCCGCCTCAAGAATAAAAACAAACACGCGCGTCACCACTGATTCCTCACATCGAGCCAACCAACTCAGCGATCCCACACGCGAACTTTGTTTTTTTTTTCTCCAACATCCACGCGAACAAAGTATCACTCCCAACATAATTTACCGGCTGATTATTCCACTTGATTCACTCGAGTACGATATTGTTTAGCCGCACGATTCCGCATTATTTTCCAACAATGTATATAAGACCAGCCGGCAAGCTCACAGCTGTTTACACGTGCGCGCATTCTGATTCGGCCAGTCGCACGTGGACACTTGGCTAAGTGGTCTTTATATACTACCTTTTCCTCGGCTCGCATGCAGTCCGGCTATTATAGGCGCGCGTGTCGGTAATCATTAATACACTGCACACTTACGCAATGGAGATGCGCGGCTATAGAGGCCGGAGGATGTGGAAAAATATGCGAGGAGACTCGAAATCGCGTAAACATGCGCGATGGTGTGGACGTTAGGTAGAGGTGAGATTGTACTAGAAAAAATGGCCAGCGGTAGAGAATGAAGGATCGTTTTTGGGCGAACGTGTAAAATTGATGTTAATGTGGTTACGTTGAATTTCTTCGTATGAATTTTGAAATTCTTGTTCGAAGTAATAAAAATCATAATGTTTGTATGAAAACATATCCCCTTTTAAAAACTGTAGTTAAGCTTAACAAACTTGAACTATCTGAGTGTACCTATATCACCGCGTCGTTCGAGTAATGATGATAACTCATTTCCCCTTGTTATAGAAATGGGACGAAGCTTTTCCTTGCCGCCACTGAACACATTAAAGTTTTGTGAACATGAATCATCATTCATCATCTGTTGATCGCTTTTATTTATACAGCCCAGAGATTTTTCAATGTAACAGTAATCAGCTATTTCATGCTAAGCTTTTTTAAAGCTTACCTCGCTCGTTGTTATATAATTTGAATAATTAATTAAATAATTAATCTCAAATAAATTGTAATTTAATAAATAAATTTAAGAATTGATATATTGTAAGTCGGTGAAAGTTCGTAAATTAATAATTTCGTGAATTTTATAACAAAAAACCATTTACTGTATGGGAAAAATTATGTTAACCAAAGTCGAATCTATAAAAAAGAATTGTCCTAATAAAGGTAGTTCGTAACCATTAGTCACCTAAGTTCAAAAGCCGCACGGTTCATATTCAAGATTGCACAATTAATCAAGATCTCGTACCAAGATATATATTGCATAATCAATCAACTTTTTCTTGCTCTGTCTACCGGCACCCTGCATAATCCTTCTTCGATATCAAAATCAAGAATTATGCACGCTAAATTAATCTTAAAATTTTAGTGACAATTTTACACTTAAATATCTCTGATTCTTATTAATGTTTTTTAAGCAAAGTTTATTGCAATGGTAAGTTAATAAAAAAAAATACTTCCAGAAGAAATAGAAGTATTAGAAATGAAATAATTTTAAATGAATTTCACGCTTTAAAGCAGAATTTAGGCTGCGCATGTTAAAAAGAAACATTTATACTTTTCACTTTTTTATTTTTCAATAATTTATTTTATTTTGATGAGCTTTGCAAATATTGATAATCAATTTTTTTTTCAATACTTTACATATTTCGTATGCACAAGTAGATGTAGGCAAAGCACAGCAAGACGTAACTGTCTGAACGTACTGAGAACATATCTACTTGTAAGTATATGTAGTACGTATATAGTCGATAAGTATTAAAAAAATTTCGTACAAAATATCAACACTCTGTTACTATTTATAATTTTTAGCCTTAAACGAAAACAATGAATAAACATTCAAATAAAAATCACTATTTCGTTAGAAATAACTCATTTGCTACACTTATGATAATCTTAAAAATATACGTTGTTAAATTTTCATCATTTAAACTTTTTCAAATCGTTCAAACAATACTTGAAATCAAAAACCTGATTCACAAAGTTCAATAATTTTTAAATTATCCATCATCCCATAATTAGCTCAACCTAGTAACAGGCCGCAAACCGTTTTCTCACCAAGCCACATCTTTCAAATCCTCGCAATCATCAGCGCGAATCCCGGCAAGCCCACCTTCCTCGCATCTCCAAAACTGCATCATCGCCGCATTGCATAAGCGCGCAACGTATCAATTTTCTTTCCTTTTCGCTCCATCCACAGCTCGGACCTGCGCGCTACTCGTCCTTGGCAAATTGCTCGCCGCGCAATTTGCGATTGCACGCGATCTACGTACATTATATTACGTACACATACGGGCAGCTCGCGTGTCCCTCCCCCTGATTCAATCGACAACTCGAGCGAGCATCTCTCTCTCTTTCTCTCTCTGCGGGAGATGGATCCCCCTGCGTGCTCCCATAGCGCAAAAAATAGAGCGCCGCTTCCGCCGAAGCTTAAACGAGCCGATATGTTGATGAGCGAGCGAGAGAGAGCGAAACTCTATTAGCGCTTGCACATTGACACGTATTAAGCATCGCGATTACGAGCGAGCGTCGCGCTGAGCGGCTTGTGGCTCGAGGCTTTTGCAGGCTTGTGGCGTGTGTATTAGGGTAACTTTATTTTGACATGGATATTTATCGTTGGACTGAAAAATATTATTTGTTCGATGCTTTGGAGAATGTTGCGGCTTGATTGGCATGGATTCGCTTTTTTTACTTTAAGTTACAAGGCTCGTAAACACTGACCTTTCAATAGTTCTGCTGAAAAGATATCACGGAGTTTGAAATGGATAAATTGATTAAAAAATATAAGAAGATTTAAGTGAAAATTTTATATTTACAAAAAAATTATGTATTTTATAGGATTTTAATTAATTTTTCTAATTGAACAGCTTTTAGATAAAAATAAAAATAAATACTTTTATCAGCTACTTGCACAAAACACTGAATATTACGTGCTTTAACATTTGTCAGTGTCCATTGTTCTTCACCTGTCCTCATTTTCTTTATCCTCTTCAAATATGACATCCAAAATTGCCAAACCTTTGAAGCTTTCTAAAGAAATTTGGATTCCCTAGACTGCAGCTCAGTTGATTGCAAATATAATTTGATCTTTAGAAGACTAAGTTGCCTCTTCCAATTCATTAAGTTCATTAATCTGAAAAAAAAATGTATTAGCCAAACTAAGAAAAATTCAATAATTTGCAGACTAATACGATAAATTTTAAATACCTCTTGTATTTTTTGAGCTTCTTGAGCAAGGAAATTATCAATCATTTCTTGGAAACGTTCTCTTAATTTCTGAATTTCAATTTTTACAATACTTTCTTCTTTTTCACGTCTTTGTTCCTGCAGTTTTGCAAGTTCAGCTTGTAGTTGTTCACGGCGAGCTTGAATAGAATCTAAAAAAGTATTTTATTTATTTATTTATTTATTTGGATATTAAACGGGCAGAGATGCCCTTTTATTAAAATTCAGAGTCAAAATGAATATTTTATGTCAAATTCTTTTTCTTACCTTTGCTGATCATTGTAGTTTGTGATTCTGAATAACTTTCTGACATTTCATATTCATCGTAATTTTCTATTTTTGGTATTTTCATATCTTCAATTTCAGGTTTAATATCTTCTATTGTTTCTTCTGATTCAAACATTTCTTTACTAAATTCTGTAACTAAAGGTCCACTGCTGGTTGATGGAACATTTGCAGATTGCTCTAAATACCCAACTTGCATTGAATTTGAATCAGAAACTCTGCTATCTACAGACAAACGACTGTTTTCATCTAATTCCATAACATTGATATGAGTCTCTTCATCTTCATCTTCACTGTCACTAACTGCTTCTCCAAAGATATCATGTTCAGCTATTAAAAATAAAAATAAATACAATTAGTGATTTTTCCTCATAATATAAATTTTCTTTATAATACAACTAGTATTATAATAACTGATAGACTTATCATAATCATAAATAAAAAATAATTTAAGAGTATTAGATATTTTATAGTTTACTTATTTTAAATACACAAGCTACTTACCAACATCAACACTTTGTGAAGCATCATTAATATCATCTCTTTTGCCTTTAACAGTCCCACTCGATGAAACTGTATTTGGTTTTATCTGGTCTTCGTCTTCATTTATCAAATCCCATTTAACATGAACAGCATCATTATCAATTCGTAACAATCTCTTAACTTCTTTTTCAATTTCAGGTGCTTCAACGTACTTTTTCTTGAGTGTTTTTCTAAATCTTCTTCTTCTAACATTTTTTGCTGGTGGTGTTATACCATGAGGCCATAGAAACTTCTTATCAACTTTAGTTGGATCTTTTTTCTTTTGTCGAACTGGTGATTCTTCATCTGTAGTTGTTTGATCATCTTCTTCTTTACATACAAGTATCTACAAGAGACAAATTTATATAACTTATTAAATGAATTAAAATAAACTAATAATTTTATTATAATTTATTACTTACTTGACAAATATCTGCAGTCTTATAAAAACTCTTATTATCAATAGTTTTTAAAGATTCAACAATTGTTGGTAAATCTAAAACCTGTCAAAAACAATTATGTTAGCAAACTTGTTGTTGTACACTAAAATACTGAAGGATTAAAAACATTTTTATTAAGTATAAAAATGCAAAAAAAAATTGTACCAATAAATAAGTTTTACGCTTACTTTTGCATGAAGTAACCAATGATCAAATCTGACTTCACCAGATCTTACATCATTTTCTAGTTTAATACTTAGTCTTTCTTTTAAAGGTAATCCATTTCGCAACGTTTCTCTAAGAACTTTTGCAGGCTCCTAAGTTGTAAATGTAACAATAATTAAAAATATTAAAAATACTAGTTAACATCAAAAGAGATTACAAAAACATTTTGTTTGAGGTTAGAAAATGCTTACGGGTGGCAAACGCATTATAAATTGGCTTTCTAACTCAACTTGTGGCTCTGTTCTGGTCTTCGCATCTGCGTTATTGTGTTTATGCATTTTTTTAAGATTTCATTCAACGGACTCGATGAATTGAAACCAAATCTCTCGTATATTTACAAACAGTTCTAAACAAAATATACTGTGCGACTGTAAAAAGATATAAACTTGACGTCCGATGCAAGCGTCGTATGCGGTCACTTTTTGAACTACCTTAATTAGCACGATATAATAATATGGTCCATATTCAACACGTTTTCGAACATAAGTATCTATAAGTTGTCCTTAGCCTACTATTATAGAAATTTAATCTGAATGATAAGTTGCGTACATAAGCTACCCGTACTTTATTTTAATTTAAGTACAAGAAATTTGAAATGTTCATACATATCATACATATTCAATAAAAAATGTATACAAAGCAGCAAAACTTTAATTAAATCTTTATATAAAATAATGTATATATACTAATCAATTGAAATCAAAATCTTTAGACAAATAATGTATTTGCCAATTAATTAATTACAAATTAAAATATTCATTAAAAAATAAATTTTATATCAAATTTTAAAACATATATTACATTTAAACTATAAAATAGATTTAATATTTGTAATGCTTTAAAAAAAATAGAATGCAAAGTAGAAAATTATTAAAGTATATTATATACAAAACAATTACAATGTTTGACATGAATATAAGTTAAAAAGTCAGGATATTGGTTTTAATGTAGATTTTATTTTTGAAAATTATAAACAATTATTTTTTCGCGGCTGGTTTCTTTGCGGTTTTTGTGGCTTTCGTAGTTTTACCAGCTTTCTCCTTCTTTACCTTCTTTTTCAACCTGAAGAAGGCATCTGTCCTTAAAGTATTACGGATGCGCTTTGCCCTACGAAGCTTGAATCGGTCAAAGTCACTAAGTTCAGCACGCTGAAAATAATTCAAATAAAAAATTAATAAATTGTATCAATATAAATTGTATTAAATATTTTCTGCTGATTTAAATCAATTACAAATAGTATATTTTTTGTGTTACCTTCTTCTTGGCTTCAACTTTTCTCGCCCACATGGTCTTTTGCCATTCCTCATCGATTTTGCCAGCTTCCCATGCTTTACGTACTACACGGGTTGAGCCAGTGAATGGGAACTTCAGACGGAATTTTGTAAGGTGAAGGTCACTTAACCTCATCTGACCACGGGGAATTTTAGATGCTGGTCCATCGACCAAAACCTATAAATTAATTTTACTTTTAAGTACATAGTTCTTTTTTGTAAAAATTATATTTTAATTAGTTAATAATTTCAGTTAGAAAGTTGGCTTCAGTTATGTATCAGCCGGCAATTCCTATCAAGAATAAAGGTTCATCATGTTAAATATCAAAAATTCTAGAAAATCAATTTTCTTTTCTTTACTTATAACAATTGTGGTACTTTCGCTATATTACACAATTTACTGTTATGTTAAATAACAAATTTCTCTACTTTTAAAAATCAAATTTTTTATATTTGTTCAATTAATACATACAAATATTTTATTTATAAGTATTCACTAAAATTGTTTAAATTAATTATTAAACTCACCCTGTTTTGGTCGATGACATCAACAATGGATACAAGTTTACCCTTGTAGGAGCCATTGCTGACATAGGCAACTCGGCCTGTCTCCACAAACCTTTCGAAAGGCTAAAATAAAAAAATTATTTTTTAATATATTTAATTAATTAACTGTTTAATATTTATTTTAAAATTGTAGATTTCCAAAATGCTTTAAAATTAGAAAAAACAATAAATGTAAAGTCAGCTCATGATTAGTATACAACAAACAAGTGTTAGTTAACTTCAACAAAATCAAACAAACTCAACTAAAGAAAACAAAATTATGATAGTTATGACGATTAATAGAATAAAAACGAAACTATTAAATTCAATAATCAATAACTTTATACAAAAAAGAATTAGATTTGATGCCAACGAGCATACCATGTGGTTATGCTCCGGCGTAGAGGTTAAGTACTACGCGTAAAAATTAAAAACAAATAAAAAAGTTAATCCAAACGAATGATTGAAATATTAAGGCTTTAGTATTAATAATTAAAATAATAATAGTTAAAAAATTAATAATTTACGTCTTAATCGTGGAAAGCGGATAATTTGACCAAGAGCGTGGACGAGCGATGCACTTACCATGTTCGCCGGAAGTGAAAGATCCGACCGACTGAAAGATCTTGGCGCTTCGCATCAATGTGAGTAAAACGAGATACTCTTCATTGAATAGCTTGATCCTTTCCATTACGAAAAATCAATTGCATTTTTATTTTAAAATTTATGAAACATTTTCATATTCACCGAAACGATCATTTTTATTTCAAATAATAAGTTAAGTAGCTCGGAATAATGAATTTTTAAATATTTCGAGAAGTTGATTCGATTAGCGCAGTTGCTTCTGCTAGAGCCGCGCTGTGATTGGTCGTTTCTCTTTTGTATTTACACGATGATCGGCTGTCCTTTTCCACGTCGCATTTTCAGTCGATTCTGCGCAGCGTATGATGTCAGATATTTCCCCCGAAAGGAAAAGAAAATTATATTTTTACAGTCTTAGTTGCGGATTTAGACTTACTTTTCTAGCGTGCAGTGCATGTGTGATTTTGTTGGAGAAAAATGGAGGATAATACGATGCGCGGAATGCCGCAACTAAACTGTGAGTACGCCCTTTTTCTTAAAAAATTTGGCCTGCTTTTGTCTACTTGTCTATATCTGATTTCCAATGCCTTTGTCCTTGAGGATAAATCTCTGACTGGAATTTCCTATTACTATAAATCACGAAATTTTACAATTTATTTGATTTTGCATTTCCGTTGATTGAATCTAGCCAAAGGTTTTATGAATTTTATTAAATTACATTCAACTATTATTCGTCGCTCCTAACAAAGACTAGTACTTTTCAAAAATTACCTGTTTTAAATTTGTTATTTAGGTCTTAATACAAAAATAAAATTTTTTTCGGAGCTCAATACATTAAAGATGCAGTTTTGATATTACAATTTTAAAGTTCTTTGATAAGTTAAAATCACATAAAGTATCTTTAAATGAGAGTTGAAAATCAGTAGTTTTTAAAATGTACTAGTCTTCGTTAGGAACAATGTATTGGTTAACTATAAAATTTTGTATAATTATTTATAGGTTTATTGGAGAAACATAAACAGATGGAGGCAAGATCAGCATTTAAATCACATCATGAGTCTCAAAATACTCCAAACATTGCCATGGATTATCATAATACTGGAAGCAGTCATTATTATCCAAATAATTACGAATATTATCAAAATAGTTATGGGTATTATCCAAGTAATTACGAATGTTATCCAAATAATTATGGATATTATCCAAGTAATTACGAATGTTATCCAAGTAATTATGAATGTTACCCAAATAATTATGAATGTTATCCAAACAACTATGAATATCAAGAAAGACTGCCACCTCCTACAGTTAGTAAGGTTTTTGTAAATCCAAACTACACAAGAAGAAAACCAGTGATTCATATAAATCCAAAATTAATACAAAACTTTACAAATGCTCAAAATCATGAACAGATACCAGTAAATGTAGCTCAACAAAATCAGCCTTCAATGCCTATGAATATTCAAAATAGAAGTTCTGTTGTTCATGTGAATCCAAAATTAATGAATAAGCTGATTTCTAATGTACCTGATGAAAAACAACAGAAACATAATATTATTAATATACCAAGTAATCAGAGTTCATCTGTTTTGCCAGATACTTCTGTTGCACAAATTAAACCAAATTCATCTCCTAATAGAAGCGATTCTTCAAATATTTGTATTCAAGACAACCCTTCCACTAGTACTTCTGTGCCACAAAGAAAAAAATCTATGACTTATGCAATACAACACAAAACAAAATTTGTTAAAAATAGTGTTCAAAAGAAAAGCCCCAATTCTAATTTAGTGGCTTTGTCTCGAAGAAAACTTGTAAGACTAAGAAAAAGCCCAAGGTCATCTGTGGCTGTAAGTACTAGTTCATTAAAATCTATATCTCCATTAAAAAGAAGACTTTCATCATCTGGACTAAAAAAGACAAAAGTTGGTCCTAAAAGTGTGATATTAAGTTCAACAACTAAATTATTTAAAGTTAACAGACTAAAGCTTGTTAGGAATATCGATAAAGCAGATTATTATAATGATAAATTTGCTTCAATTTCATCAAAAGCATCTTGCAAGAAGAAGATTGATTCAACAAGCAAAATTTTGTAAGTATTATTTATAATATATTTGCAGAATTAATTTAATACTTTAATATATTATAATTTTAATAATTAAATTGTGATATTTTAATTACTTCAAATTATCAAACATAATTTTTCAGAAGCAATTCAGTTAGATTGGTTTCTATTAATGGGATTATGTACAAAAAAAGTAGAAATCAACTAGTTCGTAGTAATCCTTCACCATTAAAAAGTAAGATTTAAAATTTCTTAATATTTTTATTATGTACAGCAGATTATTAATATAAATAAATTAAATTACAGAAAGACGTAATTCAACGTTAAACAAAAGCAGTCAATATTTTATTGCTAAAAATGGTAAAAAACTTTTGAAATTAGATAAATCTAATTTTAAATTAGACAAGTCAAAGAAGAAAATAAACAGTTCTTCACTAAAATTAAATACATCTGTTTGTCCTGTTAAAAACTATAAGGCTAATGCTAGGTAAAAAGTTATGTAGTTTTTTTTTGCAATTTTGCAGAAATTACATTAAATCAAATTAATATTTTCAGTAACAAAGTCAAGCAGAGGAGCTTACAAATTTTACGCAATAAAATGCGCAAAAACAATCAGCCATGTTTACTATTTCAAAAATTCGGCTATTGTGCCAATCTACTTAAAGGCACATGTTCGAAAGTTCATGATAAAAAACAAGTTCAACTTTGTAAAAAGTAAGTCACTGAATTATTCAATATTCTTATAAAGGTAAAATCACAAACTAAGTTTATATTACAAATTATAAATTTGTAATTTAAAAAAATATTATTGATACTAATAGCTTCTAATTTTTTTTTTTTTTTTTTTCTAAATGATACTTGATAATATAAGTTGCTTCTGGAACGTATAAAAAAAAATAGATTTTTTTACATTTTTAAATTTATTTTATAAAAATAATTTATCAAACGGAAATAAAACTAGTACTTAACAGCAAAATTTAAGAAAAAATTTAAAATGTGCAAGATGTAATATCTCGTATACATAGTACATTAAATGAAATTATTGTTACATCCAAGTCTATAATGACTAGGATGCGTTGTTCCTGTAATTTTCAATTTATTGTTTCGTTTAGTTTCCTTCAAGGAAAATGTCTATTAGAGAACTGTCAACTGTCCCATGATGTTGGTCCAGAGAAGATGCCAACATGTAAATACTTTTTGGAGGGTTGTTGCTCACGTGATGGATGTCCTTATTTGCATGTGAAAGTTTCATCAAAGAATCCAATTTGTGTCGAATTCTTACGAGGCTATTGTTCTCAGGGTAATGAGGTATGGGTAACATCAGTTTTTATTATTTATTTTTTTATTAATATTGGTTTATCTTTTTAGCATTAAAAGTAGAAGTAGAATAGAGAATCATTTTTTGTTATGTTAATCAACATTTTAGTATAAAGCTTAATTATTTTAGTTTACAGCTACATTATTACAATAATTATTATTATTACAGATATTTATAATCAAACTAAACCTTATTAAAAAGAAGTAAAAATTTAGATATCTTTTCTTTTTTTTTTTTTTTTTAATTTTAAGTTTCAACGGTTTTTGTTCTTGTGTTTGTATAGAAAAAGAATAATTATTTATTTAATTAAATTTAAATATAAAAATTTAATATTTAAAGTATATTATAGTAAATTATAATATCAATAAACTAACCAGGAAAAATTTACGTATCTACTATCCATCTGGCATGTAAGAAAAAGTAAACAAAAAAATACTAATAAAATACGACTTCTTTTCTCACAGTGCCAGAAGCGTCACACATTTGCGTGTCCAGAATTCGATAAGAGCGGGAAATGCAGTAAAGGTAAGTTTTGCCCATATCCTCACAAATCACTCTTGAAAGAAACAAAAAGATTCAGGAAAGTAGCGCGTCGAAAAAACAACACTGTAAGCACGAAAGAACTAGTTAAAATACCAACAGAGTCTAAACCCGTGGAAAGTAGAAAGCGTTATTATGACGAAACGAGCGAAGATTTGAGCCAAAAACGAGATAAATTACTAAAGACTGTAAAAATTATGAAGGACGTGTACGAAGCACAATCTAATAGTCCTAGCAAAGAGAAAGACTGTAACGCGAGTGACAGTGAAACTACCAACGATAAAGATTCTGCAGACTGTGAAGAAAAGCGAGAAACTGTGTGCAATAGGCCGAAAAGACCCCCAATCGGCCCACTACCAGCGTATATTCCATTTGATTGACAGTAAATGATTTAGGAGAATTATATGTACATAAATTTAAAAGTGATTAAGTTTTTAAAAATTGTCAAATAGGGATTTTTAAAGTATTAAGTTTTATTTATGAACTGTGATATACATTCATTGTTTTATAAATAAATTTTAAATTATTCTCAATAATATTTTGTACTTGATAGTGAGTTTCTACTTAGTGAATAATGAGATAAGGATCAACATTCAAAATTAATAAATAGTGCCAACTCTTCGCTCAAAACTCAAATCACGTCATATCGCGAAAATTATTCTTATAAGTAAACAACGAATTTTTTAATTTAAATGTTATTATAAATATTGATATATACTATATATTTTGTGAATCATTTACTGTACATAAAAGTTATGTATTATTAAACTGAAATAAATATATTTGAAAATAAATAAAGATTTTATTCCAGTATTTACAATGTTCTTTTTTTATCACAACATCTTAAAATTCCTTCTTTCCATTTATACATTAAACTTGCTTAAAGAATATATTATGTTTCAATTATTTGATAAAGTAATTGAATTACTTATTTTTCTTTTTTTGATCAGCATATAAAAGTGTCCAATTGGTCTCATGATTGTATGCTAATAATATTGGACAATGTAATAGTAAAGAAATACTGTCAGCATCAATCTTTGATGATATTAATAGCCATTGATCTAGCCACTCTTGCATACATTCAGTTGACATGTTTACAGGGTTCACTCCTCTAAATGATAATGCCTGCAAAAAAAAAAGAAATTAAAAAAAAAACATAAATAAATTATAAAAATAAATATAAAATTTTTCTAAAGTTATAAAAAATATATTTTTAAAGTTGTTAAAAATGATACTTTGCATTAACTGTTGTTGCAAAAGAATAAAGTTATATATGTGCATGTCATTGCTAGATGTACAGTAATACATTTGTGTTGCAGAGATTTGTTTTATTTTTTTACTTTTACAATAAATAGTTTGTAATAGAATCCTAATGATTTAATATTAGTTTGATATTTTCAAAGAGATAAAAATATTGATAAATGTTTCAGTTAATTTTCTTAGAAACAATATGAAATCCATTAATTATAATAAGAAAAATACTTTACTAGTTTTGTTAAAACTTGAATACATAAATTTAAAAGAAAAAAGTTATGAAAAAGAACATACCCATCGAACAGCATCATATGGTAGTTTAGTGACCCCTCCTTCACGTTGGATTGCAGTATCCATTTGTCTTATAAGTAAGCCTCTATCGTAAAGCTTTTTTCTATGCCAAAGTCCAAACCTGCTTATTCCATGAATTTTGAGTAATTCTATCTGTAATAAAAAAATCTTGTAAATAAACTTTTAATCAATACAAATATAAATAAAGAACATAAAATTAATGGCTTACAACATGCTTCCTCTTAATACTTTTAAGAGAATAAGGTGGCCCCGAGAATAGTGGTTTACACTCAAGTATATCCTTGATCATAGGATGAGTTCCGCTACCCAGCCTACCAAATATTCTGTCTCGCATTATTGTTTTCAATTCGTTATCCTTAATGGCCTTCATTTGATTCTGCATACACCTCAACAGTGGCTTATTGTGCCTCAGCCTCTTCTTGTGCTCCTTGAGCATAAAGTCAAGCCTCTCCTGAATGGACCAGTAGTGCGAGGTGAGCAGGAGATGGGGAAAGTAAAATGCCAGGGGGAAAATAATGTAGTTCGTAAAGGGCACAGCGGATATAAGCAGCACCGGACTAATCTTAATCAGATCTTTGGGAAAGGTAAAAGCCAGCTGGAGCTCCTCGATGCCCAGTGAATCGACTCCCTCTATCCTCATCTTCTTGCGCACAGCCATGTACCTCTTGAGATCGTAGTAGAACTCCTTGGTGCCAACGCTGAAGACACGATAGACGTGCATCGTCGTTGGGAAGTTCTTCTCCAGGATCTTCTCATAGTTCTTGACGTAATCCACATAGCGAAAGATCCAGTACTTCTTGATGACCGCGACCCTGGAGCTCTTGCTGCCTGTACTGTTGGAAGCATTGGGCTTCTCAAAGTCAGTGTGACGCTTCTGGAGTGTCGTGGAACAGCAGCTCGGCGAGGACAGCCTGAGTCTCCTACGGCATAGGACTCGGGTCGCGAGTCTGAACATATCACGATACTGGCGCTGAATCACTCGATACGGCCTCTAATAAAGTTCAACGAGAGCAGAGTCATCCTTCCTGTTGCTTCGTCGACTCCATGTCTCCAGGTTATGTTCCTTTCTCTCTCTGGCTTATGAAATTTTCTACGTATATTCGATCGTTCACACTCGACGCACGCGCGCACTAAAAAAACAAGTCTACCTTGGGACACAGGCGCACTTCTCGAATTAATGGGGCAAGGGCAGAGCTAGAGAGGCACACACGGGCGCTTACAAGCTGGCGAGCTTTCGGGGGCGTACTGCGCGACTTTCGCGCTTACGGCCACTTATGCTCTTTTCGGAACAATAATAATAGAGCAGACTAAGTATGCGGCCTAGACAGGAGGGGATTGGCCGCGGGTGGCTACATCTGAGCTTGCGGGGGTCACGTGAGAGGATAAACGGCCAATCGCGAGGCTCGTTATAGGGCCACGTGCGCCACGCGCCACTCGCGAGTGCGTAGTCTGCTATATGCATGCGTGCGCTCGAAGTAAACAAAAGTCGGGCGAAAACAGTGCGAATTTTGAGCGTAGCTAAATAAAATTGCAGGAGTACAGAGATACGTGCCTGTGGGAGCGCGTGATTGTTTGGGTGCGGGTAAACATTATTACGCCGCTGGTGAAATTGTAATGCGGATTTTGCAAGAGGAGGATCGGTGGATTGTTGACGTGTTATTGGCGGTTTGTTGGTTGTTTTTCATGTTTGGTTTTGCGATTCGAGCTGCGCAGCTGTGACGAGTCGAAGATTTTTCAGATGGTTTGCCTTTGATTCAGTGCTCGTGTAAGGTTTGTTTCTCAGTTTTTTTTCGTTATATATACATTCTATAATGAAAACAAAACGTTGCAAATGTTTGAAGTAAATAAATAAATATATGTTATTTTGCATTCCGTCGACAGAAATTTTACTCGTAATACGAATAGAGGCGATATCTAGTATCTGAATGAAGACGTTTAATTCGAAAATATCTTAAAACTCAAAAGTTACCCAAAATACAATTTATAAACAAATTCGGAAAATTTAGTTCTGTAATTTCTCATAATAATATGATCATTTTTTATTTTTTCTAGAAATTGATGTTTTAATGTTTATAAACGTGCACTTAAGATTAAATGAAATTATTTAAAATAACTATCTAGATAATAATTTTAGACACTTTAGTTAAATATCAATATGCTGACGTATATACTCTCTAAATTTTAAATAGTGGAAATTCCACTATTTACTATATGTAGAGGAGCAATGTGAACTAACAAATAGTAAAAAATTCACTACTTTATCGTGAATTTTCACTATTTGTTAGTTAAGATTGCTCCACTAATTCCGCTAATAGTGGAATTTCCACTATTTAAAATTTACAGAGTAAGTAAGTCTTTTTTTCTCATATTTTGTCAAATTAATAAATTTATATTGAAACGAATACCAAGAGCGAAGTAAATACAAATTCGGAGAAAACAAGTTTAATCTAGATAAGTAAAAGCAATTAAAACTGTATTTATTAATTTTACGGAGGACTTCTAGGAGTCAAAAAATCTAAAATTGACGAGATTTTTAGCTTTGCTGGATCTACACTTCTTTCGTCTAGGCCATGATATAGCTTTACAAGTCGTCGCTTGTTGAATGCACTCGGCTCGTGTCGTCGCTGCGAAATTACCCACTGTTGCGCTTACGTTGAGCCTGCGCACTGGGACTAACGGCTATATACATATCTCGCTGTGGCCGATCAGGTGCCGATAGACATATTCGAAAAGCTTGGACTGTGAATCTATACAAAAATGGACTTATTTACTTAGTGCCAGTGCTTTATTTTTATTTAACATCTATGTACTTACAGGTGAGTCTATGAGTTTCTTAATTAAAAAATAGCTGACTAGCTATTACAAAAAAGCCATAAACTTTGAAAAATAAATGGACTTATTCCTTTATTATGAAAAATTAGAGAATATATTACAAGACAGTGGATTTTTTTTCACATACAGAAACATTCATTCACTATTAACATTCGATGTTTCAAAAAATTTATTTATTCAGTTATTTATACAATGAATAATTTAAAGCCAAAATTTAATTATATCAAAATGTATATGAATATCGTTTTGTAATTTTTTGTTTACAATAAAATAGATTTATACATTGAGACGTATTAGCTTATTAATTTACAAGATCTATTGAATCATAATTATAGAAAAAGTTTCAAATATAAGTTCCAGCTTTAATTACTTTTTTAAAATCAGTAGATAATATAGTAATGAATAATAAGAATAATAATATATATTTTACTCCGTGCGCAATCTATCGAGAATATTTACAACTTCAAGCTTCCTACATTCCTATTTCTCTGCCGTTACCGACATTCGAGCAGTATGTACTACATACATTTAGTGATCAAAATGTAATGATTTAAAATTAATGAACCCTATCTGCGCTTGCGCGGGCCACGTGTCGGACTTTTTCTTATGCATTTTTTATAGACAAGAAAGTGACATGATCATTCTACAAAAAACCCTGCAAACAATAAACAATTTTTATAAATTAAAATTTTTTACAAATTTTTTACAAATTTTTCACAAAGTTTTGCAACAACCAAATCATTATTTAGCTTGCTTGAAAAAACAGCCAAAAATTTCTGATTAAAATTTTTTTTCCCAGTTTATTAACTAAAATAAAAATTATTTTAAACTTATTGTTAATAATTCTCACATGTTTGTTTTGCATAATTAAATATTTTTTAAATGGTAATCATATCTGATAGACTAAATTGGATAATAAATACCTATGCAAACGATGTGACTCTAAGAAATATAATAGGTACTAATTATGTTAAGAATTTTTAATATAAATTATATCAAGTATATAATAATAATTATTATGGTAAAGTTGATCGTTCGTGGTTGTTAATTAAGGATTGTATAAATAATTTGATCTCTGATTCTTTTCTACTCCCATATTCATGACTTAAACATAATAAAGAATTGATTAATACAGAGTATTAATTATAGAATTTTTTACAAGTAGATGAAAAACACACCTTATAAAAATTAACACTACGATTTACATGTTTGATTCGCAAAGATGTTCCTGCGATGTTGGAACATCTGAAGCAAAAAGTAAGGTAAATAAATTAAAAAACGAATAATAATTATTAATTATAAATATCTTAATGATATTAAAAATTATCAGCTAGTATAGTTAATGTTTTTTAACATTATTAAAAACTATCGGTGAGTGGCACATGCTTTTTTAAAATTTACTTTTATTACTCATGATTTTACTATATAAAATATTAAGTATATAGTTTTGTTTTATAACTACTTCATTTAGCAATAAATATAAATATACAGTTTTCAGCACGTATTTCAATTATAATTTCAAGAAAATTAATTTAGTTTAATTTTACTCAAAAATTACCAGGGAACAGACGTATTTTTGGATGCTAAAATATGAAAGAAGCTATATAGTAATATAAAGATTCAAAAATACTCACCGTATAGACGTTAACATCGGTATATAGACTTTTTTATTGCCTCAATTTCTATCGATCAATTGAAAAAGTTTCAATAAATTGATTATCTTTATTTACTTTAGTACAAAATGAAGTACTTTGAGTTTAGAAAAATTTATTTATTTTAATATAATACCTCTCTAATTAATGCTAGTTTAAATTTATATTTAATGTGAAAATACTAAGCGTATAAAAAATTGAAATTACTTATCTTTTACTTTTATTAAATTTAACTTTATATTTATATCAATAATTAGAATAAGATGAATCATTTTATGCATATTCTAAGAATAATCCCATAGATAATAATCCTCTTGAAATGCTTATTTTTTTTTAAATCCATGAAGATAATTATCTATATTAAGATGATTATAATTATAAAACCGTGTTCATACAGAATTTATCGATTTTTCTAAAACAAAATTTCTAAAGAGATTGATAAAATTATTTTAGTATATTGTGTATCAAGGGTGTAAAGTAGGCTTTTTCAGACTGAGGGTGGGCTTGCAGGATCAGTAAAAGCGAGTGCATTTGCGAGCCGAAGATGAGTACAGCAACCACACCTTTTTTGTGCACATATTTTTCGTAATACATGCAGGGGTGGGCTAATTCAGTATTTTAATTCTTTACGTAGAAACAAAAATTACATTTTGAAAGATACAGTACTTAAAATACTTTTTAAAATACAGTATTTTAAATAATTTAAATAGAAAAAATGTATTTGAAATACTATATTTAAAAAAAATGTTTTAAGTACTTTTGTTGTAAATGCTGTATTAAAAAAAAGTATTTTAAATACTTTTAAAATACTTTCGAAATTCAGTGCTGAATTATAGAATTTTAAAACTCTATTTAAAATTTAATTGTTGACTTTATTTTTATAAATTTAAAGAATTATATTTTTTTAATTTAATAATATATTTTATTTTAAACTACTTTACTACAACGAAAGTATTTAAAATAAAATATTTAAAATACTTTATGCCCATCCCTGAATACATGCATTTATTTTTCTATTTTTTAGTACCTAAAAGCGAGATGGAAGTGATCGTTTATTGACACGAAAACGAGAGATTTACTTACATATTTAGAATGGTTAGAGGCTCAAAGACAACATTGAATCCATTTTTACTACAGATTAACTATATGGAATCATTTCTTGTTGGGTACTGTCCTATTAAATTGTAACTGGTATTTCAATGCACGCATACACTCACATACATACATACACAGATTTTTTTTATTTAGCTTTCAAATCTTAATTCAGATTTATTCGTTTAATACGCAGATTATTTAGCCCATTAATTATATCCATTTTAAATTTTTACATAAAAGGTAATTTAGCATTATTGAATCGAATCTAAATTTTTTTGAATGAAAGAAATTTTTTAAATAAAAATTTTACAGATATGTAGATGGGTATACAATTACATGATGTGTCTGATAAGTATACATTCGTAACATATCTTTCAAACAACAACGTCGCACTTTGCGTCATTTAATAATTGTATGCACGTGATCTTGGTAATTACTAAAATAATATTAACACATTCATATTGTATAAAGTTCTTTTGAACGATTCATGAGTAGAGACTTTAACTTGACTATACATAAAATACAGCGGTCACAATTGTCATTGTTCATGAGAATTCGATCGGCGATTGACATGAGTGACCATTTTAACGGTCCAGAAAGTTCTAAACTTCCTAAAGAAATAACATGATGAATATATTTTTTTGCAGGTTTCAGATGCACTCAATTGTTCAATATTTTTGCAAACTTAGCCTACCAATGGCAAGATTTTAAAATAAATATATACAGAGTATAAATAGTAATTTATTATTCATTTAATTAAATAAAAAATAAAACTAAATATTTATAAAAAGTATAATGTAAAATAAAAAAATCTTTAAAAATTATGCTAGTTCTTTTATTCGTTTCAGCAAAATGTTCTCTTTGCATACACAAAGAATAATTTTACTCGAAACTTCAACTGACTATATATATCGCAAATTCATAAGAACAGTCTTAAGGTTCACACCCGCACCGCCCACGCCAACAATGTCCAGTCATGCCTGCATACTTCAGCTCTCTTCGCCAGATGGCTGCAAGCCATAAGTGATTAAGGAGTCTACATTTTATTTAAACTTTTTAAGATATATTTATAACTTTCAGCGTCGAAAATTCGTCTTTTGAATAAACCCTCTGAATTGTCAACCTGAAAAACAAAAATCGGCTAAAAAAGGATTATTACTTGAGAGTAAATTCGGATTCCCATAGGTCAGTAGTTTTCCCGCAAGTGGTTGGGTAAGACCTAAGTTAGTATATAAGGGAAGTGAAGTCGTACATTACTCGGTGGTCCGAAGTTACTCAGGCATTGAAAACTGGCAAACGTGTGTCTTTCTTTAGGTCCGTATTCAGGTCCCTATCTGCTTAAGGAGGTTGTCTCTGACGTACTTCTGGTTATCTCTTCTATGGTCCGCATTCTGGTCCTTATCTTCTTAATCTTCTTGAAATGCTTGTCTCTTTGAGGTACTTCTGGTTATCTCTTCTATGGTCCGCATTCTGGTCCTTATCTGCTCAATCTTCTTGAAGTATACTTGTCTCTTTCACGTACTTCTGATTATCTTCTAGGTCCATCATTACTCATATAAGTTGTATAAGTTGGTCCTTCGCCAGTAAAAAATTCATGCCTGTAGTAACAACTATGACCACAATTTTGCTGTTGAAGAAAATTTTTTTTTTTTTTTTGTTGTATTGAAAGCATATTGCTGATAGATAGAAAACTTTTAAATTATTGAAACTTCAATTGTAATTAATAAGTATTATATTATTTAATAATTGTACTGTAAAAAGAAAATATATATTTTTAAATTTATTATAAAAAAAGGTTTTAAATTAAAATTAATAAAATTATAATTTACTAATAAAAATGTGTCATGTTTAAATTATCATTAATGTTATAAAAATAAACGTTTACGTTTATTCGACGTCTCACAGAAATAACAAGATAACTATCCAATTTTTATCAAAATTGAGCTAATAAAATATAATTAAATGTAGACTTTATTGACCACCACCAACTATTCAATTTATTGCAAGTTTTGCATCCGTTTCGGACGTATAACTAAATATGTTCATTAAGTTAACGAAAATTGCAATCAATTGGATAGTTTACGAATCAATAAAGTTTATTGATTTAAGTAGTTAAAACGATTTCAAATATTTGAATTTGTTGCTTTTTATAAAAGAGTAACGGAAAGCCCCAAAACGATATCGTGAATTGAATAAAAATTGAATGTTGTTAGTTTCGGAATAATGATAATAATAATTGTAATAATAAAACTCCATTCTTACAAAAAACGTGACAATTAAAATTTAATTTTATAATATACATACATATATACATTTAAATATTCATTTTAAACATCCATTGGAGATAATAAAATAATAAATTTAAGTCAATCAATTACATATTAATATTTAAAAACGTTCTTCAACCTTAGTGATGCTCAACTTGGGATTAAATTATGTGTTATCTAAAGTTAAATACTAAGAGTGTTCATGAAATATCATAAATAATCTTTAATAATTCATTCTTTGAATTTAATAACAATATTTCAAATTTAAAGAAAATTAAAAGGAAATCACAGTTTTTAATATTACATTAACATAGACAAGAAATCACTCCAGACAGTTGCATTAAAAAAAAAAAAAAAACGAACAGCTTAATTATCAATAACAAGAAATCTCATCGCTTCATTGTCGAAACCATCCCCAAAAACCTTCCAGCACCAGTAAATTTCCAGCATTCCACGAAAAACCAGCCCTTCCTCCCCTCGCCAAAATCCTGTATCCCTCACCCTAAATAAAATCCGCTTAGCGCGCTCGAGCAGTTCCTGGGCCCGTCTGCAAATCGAAACCGAACCCTTATAAAAAAGCAGCAAGAAAACGCGAAACGGTCTCTCTCTCCATTCCTATACATCTCAACTCAACACGGACCACCATAAATCCAGCCTATACACAGCCGTGCGTTTCCTTGCGTCGCCAGGCCTCGCAAAAGAACCCTTATATATATACATTCGAACAACGAAAAAGGCGGCCGGTTTCAGGGCAGTACAGCCCTTAAGACATACCCGCAGCGCGGAGTTGCTGCGAAAATTATCGTCTTACCTGGCCGAGGCGGCAGTTGGCAGGGAAAGAAGAGGGCATTGCGAACGGTGGATATAATGTGCGGCCGCCCCTTGGATAATTATGCATTCTTTTATGCTCGGCATTTCTCAGGCGGGATGAGCAATTCGGGTCTGTGCCGAGGAGCTGGACTGTGGATGGGACGTATAGGCGGGTATGCCGTGGATATATTGCACGTGCGGGGATGTATGGGTTTGAATGGTTTCTTACGTGGTTGTGAGGTAGCTTGACCGCCGCTTACGGGCGAGTCGCAAGAGAATTTTCATATGGGAATTAACTATTAATTTATGATTCTTTCGAAGTAGAAATTATTTTATTTAATGGCTAGTTAATAACTAGTAAAAATGGATTAAATGCTATTTTTCAGACTCTCGCCGTTTTAAATAGGTAAATTTCTACCATAGTTAAAATTAGATATTTATAATATAAGCATTAACACCTTTATTATACCGTTATTATATACCTTTTTTATTTGTTTCGTAGGAATGAGAGCGACTTAAAAGTATTTAAAATCGAGAAAAACCTGTAACATTGGCCCCAAAAACCATTTTCTATGGTATAAAAATAATTATATCTAATAGCTATTTAATGATCAGAATGTAAGGTAGAAAATGGCCAAAAATAACCATTAGCCAATCTCAAATTGAAATTTCTACCAATATAAAAACTTAAAGCTTTAAATTATATAAGTATAACGTTTCAATAAAATAATTCATATTCTTGAAATTTTAAATGAGAATCACTAGAAATTCGAGTGGCAGTTCAAGTTCTCGGAACCTTGAGCGATAATGTCATTCATTCTTCGAGTAAAACATGTCACTTTAAGATTTTTAGAAAGTGCAAATTTCATTAAATTAGTGAATAATTAAACTTTTTCGTAAAAAAATAAACAATATTATTTTTAATGGTATAAACATTTTTAAAAATTATAGAAGATTTTTGAAAAATAAGCATGTATTTTTATATACAAAAAAATGTCCTAGACGAAAGATGGACAAGGTTTAAACATTTTCTCTTGGACATAAACTTTAACAGTTTTAATAGATTTATCCTTTATTACTATTTTGATTTTGCGTTCGTATCTCTTGATAACAATATAAATGTTCGTATGCGTTTTGCTTTTCAATATTGAGAATATAAATTGCAAATTATATTGATCACTCCTTATTTCAAGGTCCACTGGTGGCGAAGTTTATTTTATATGCTCTCAAATAAAAGAATAGACTTCTTAGTCAGATTCGCAGCTTTGTATGGAAATTTTATTCCCGATCTTTTAATGACATTTACATTGTGTCAGGCGTATTTGAGGAGGTGACGAGAAAAACGCATAATGGATTATACACATTCAAGCTCATCCCGATTATAAAGAGATATTAAAAAGCGATGAGTCTATACGGTTAGTGGTGCCTTATAAAGATACTTGGCTTTAAAAACAACTTTAGTGTTTAATTCAAAATATTGAAAATTAAATGTTGAGATTATCATGCTAAAATAAGTTTTGGAGCAAAGTAAAATTGTGCGAGAATACACTTTGATCTAATTTGTTTAGATACTTTAATTTTAATAAAAAATATTTTATCATTTATTTAATGCGTCTTAAAATTGAAAAACTCATAATCACAAGCAGATACTTCTATAATCATAAATTTTATTTATTACTATTTTATATAACAAGTCAAGATTATTCCACAAAATGTGAATCTATATTAATTAATATCTCATAAAATGACAGCCATACCCCAATTAATACCATATTTTACATAGTCATTACAATATAATCCCCATTATTTTACAATTACGCAACGACAACATCTATACAACAAATACACTTCCACATTGACAAGCACGCAATTAAACGAAAAAAAGCAATAAAAAAAACTTTACGACCAAAAGCACTTCCCGAAACAATAATCTAAAATCCACCCGTCACCTTGCTTCAATTGCATCCTTAAAAACTTCAAACATCACAGCTCGACTCTATATATCCGCACATCCACTGCATATGCAAAAGCGTGCGCTTTTTCTTCGCGCGCTGGAATCGATAAAAAAAAGTCCTGTTTTTAGCGGACACTTTAAAGTTTACATAAGTCCGGCGCGCGTCAGCGCGACTACATATCCACGATAAAAAAAAAAGCGTCGATGTGAATTTTTCAAAACGTCCCGGCGGCTCTCAGAAAGCCAGCGTCGCGCGCGCTCGGGAGTGTATATACAGCTTCGTTCTCTTATCAAAGAGCGGTGACTTGACAATCGTTCCCCGACAGGCCGTATATATAAATATATATGAATGCTCGGCTCTCTCTCTCTCAGCGGCGTAGATTACAAAACCGCACGTATATGAAACTCAGCGTATATAAGTACATAGAAGTGTCCGTATACGTGCGCCGCTGCGGGGATATGTATGCAAAATGGAAAAAATACGGAGCCGAGTGTATATGCACAAGTCGTGCGCGCTTGGCAATAAAACGTTCTGTTAAAGAGAATCGCAGAAGCAATAAACGAAAAAAAAAAGCGGCGGAGCGATAAAGCCAGTGTATCCGCTTATATAGTTACGCAGCGCGCGCGCGCTGAAAAAGCTGGCCGCGCTGCAGTTGAGAAAAACGAAGGCAAAAAGTAACGTCTTTCAGCGGGCGCTAAGCTAGGCGTTTTAAGCTACATCTCGCGTAAAGCGCATAAAAGGAGATAAAAAAGAAATTGTAGAAAAAATCTTGGGCAAATATACAATAAAGGCGCAGCTGAGCGCGCGAGCAGAGAAAGAGACGTGTCCGCTAGGCGTCGCGCACCGCGTCGATTTCATACAAAACGGACAGCTCTCTCGCACGCAGACACTTCAAAATCCGGGAGAGCCAGAGAGCTCGGGGATAGGACGGCTCTTTATACACAGCTCTCTCGCTTTAATATACACAGGCCTAACGCCAGAGCCAGCCTATATATCTTCCTTCTTTCTCTCTCTTGCTCCGTACCGCAGAGAGCAGCCCCTCGTATCACATAGTCCCTGTGTAAGACAGACTGCGAGAGCACACACATATATATACATTGTGCTCGCTCTCTCTCTCTCTCTCTCTTTTTCTCGGTTCTCCCGAGCGCGCACAGAGAGACACCGACGAGGCCTGCACAGAGAGCCCGAACAGTGCACAGTATACACTCCGAGCAGGAGCTTAGATAGACCTTAAGGGACTGCCGCCGCAGTCGCGCTTCTCGGATCTCCTGGCACACTGCACTAGAGGAGCCAAGCAAGCCAGCTCTCGCTCTCTCTCGGCTGGCTTTTAACGGGGAGCTGCACCGGGTCTGTATATGTAGCTATACACGCGAGGAGAGAGGGACGGAGCTGAGTGCACATATACAACGGCGCAGCGGGGACGCGCCTAAAGTCGCGAGGAGAGCTAACCGGCGCTCTGCGTGTGCCGCGGCTAGGTATAGCTCTTTCCACGCGCGTTGTGCTCTAGAGGATCGTCTGAAGCTTCGACTTGCAGGAGTTGGGGGACTGTTACGTCGGGCTGCGTTCGGAGCCATTTTTCTGGGCTTTTGGATATAGCTGAGGAAGAGGAGAGGAGAGCAGGCTGTTTGACGGACTCGTCGAGGCGGCATCCTGGAGGGCAACAGGCAGAGTCGTCTGCTCTTGTGAGACGGTGGGAAGCGAGAGGAAGTGTTGGAGGGAAGCTGGACACGAGGCTGCGATGGACAGTCGGAAGAGTCGCTGAGGAACTGAGGCGTGATCGAGAGGCAGAGGAAAGACTGCCTGTTGGCATTGGAGAGGTGTTTGTCCGAATAGTGTAGATGGGTCGTTGGCTTATGTTCTGTGCAGCGAGCAACGCTTTGTCAGAGCGGCAACATGTTTGTGAAGGACATTCAGAGCAGCGGAGAGACTGCCATGAACGTTGACTGCCCGTTGCAGCAGGCCAGTCTCAAGAGGTCCAGCAGCGCTCCGATGATCAACGAAATCAGTGCCACCATGTCCATCTCGTCGCCTTCCACCTCTGCTCCTCCTAGGTACACCTGCCTGCACTTGGCAAATTTTGTTATTGCGTAGCTTGTAGTTTCGTCATTGACATTCCAATTATTTTGCATGACTTGCAGCTTGATAAAAGAGCAAACCTTGCAACATTGTTATTTTACCATGATTTTTTTAGGGATGCTGTCACATCGTTCAACGTCTTTTCCAGTATACCTCGGGCAAGGAGATTCAGCACCAGTGTAAGTTCCAGGCATTTATTTTTATCACTTAATCATTTACAATGGCTGAATGAGTGAATATAAATGCATGTGTGAGATGTGATATGTTTTCTGATAAGGCACTTCTTGTGTATGCTCACATTCATTTAAAAATGAAAAGTTTGATAAGCTTGTTGAATATACTTAAAGAAAATATGAAAAAATTGCCAATGTAATTATTATAAGATATTTATTTGAGTCTTGTAATGACAATGTTGGATTAATTTTTTATACTAAATTTTTTGAGTACCTCATTTTTACAAAAAAGTTTATTCAAAATAATGCAGACAGTTCTAAAATATAATTTTTTAAAATGAATAAAATATACATACATGTTAATGTACATATATAATTAACAATCAATTTTATACCTTTTAGAGCCCAGGTGGTACAATTCAAATAGGAATTGGTCCAAGATTAACACCTCGAGTTAATCAACTTAGACAAGAAGAATGTATAGATGTAGTAGCAGGTCGAGAGGCAGCACATGAAAAGGAAATACACAGTGCAATGCAGATTTCTCAATCATGGGAAGATCTTACTTTTGAAACAGAAGGATTGTCATTTAAAGATTCTTCTACAGATTCGTCACCATCAAATTTGTTGACTGCAGCTACTTCATTACTTCCACAATTGAGAACAGATAAATTGAATCCTAAAAAGATTTTTGATCCCTTAAGTTTAAATTTGACAGCTAGTGGACCTCCATCATGTTCCTCACCCTCACCTACAAGGACAGGGTTGGGCCAGCGGCAATGTTACTCACCTAGTTTACATGCAGTTGCATGGAAAAATGGTTCATTATCTCCTAGCCCAACAAGAAAAGCATTCGCCACAAGGTACGCATTTTACGACGTTGTGAAACCCTCCTCGTAATAATAACAATAATAAATTTTCAATTTTTCAAAAATATGGCAAAGTCTTATTATTATATATGCATTAAAAAAACAATTTGACGTTGAGATATTTTTCGAAAACTTAAAATTAAATGCGAAGAAATGGGTTCCTGCATATTTTCGAGATCAAACAGGGTTTCACGTTATTTTAAGTAGCAACGACGTTTTATTTTATTTTTAAATGATATTATAAATTTTTAATTATTATTTTACAGGCGAAGTTTAAGTCCTATATCAATTCGCCCAAGTTGTCTTAGTGGTACAGGAGGTGGAATGAAAAGAAAATTTGAATTGGATGAAACTGCAGGATCAGATCGTCTAATACAACCTCCAATTAAACGAGCTTTTAATTTAATAATGTCTAACCCTTCAAGGTAAATTTTTTATAATTTTTACACAAAAAATAATCATACTAAATATTAATTCAAACTTTCTTCTACTTTTAAATTATGTATCATATCTTAAAATTGAAATATTACATATTTTTAATATCTTATCAGTTTTAGAAACTCCCACTGACAAGTACGAGTTTTGATAACAAACTAAATTATTTAGATCTGATGAATTTTTTCTGAAATGAAATTTAAGTCTGATTATTACAGTTATAATATAATGAATAACTAATAATTTATAACAAAAACCTTTTCCATAAATTGAATTAGAAGTTATGCTTATCAAAATTTTAATTGTCAAATATTTTTCACTTTAATTAAAAAATTTTAACTAATTCTGTATTTTATTAATAACTTTAAATTAATACAGTTACAGTTCATAATTAACTTACTTATTATTTTACTTTTTTTTATTATTTATTAACTTTATGAAAATTAAAAAAAAAAATAAGTTCAACGTTATTGATTGACCTAAATGTGTACTAGAAATTTCTGTGTCAATCTTTAATTTCTATATTAGATTAAAAGCCAAATTAAAAATTCTAAGTTTTTATATTAGTTGAAAAATAAATCAATTTTAATAACAATATTAATAACGGAAATTTGTATGTTAAAAAGAAAATTATTGATTAATTTTTCAGGGCTGAACCAACACTAAGTCCCTTTTCGTCGATAACTGCAAATAGTACTGGTTCTGTCGGCACTCCTGAATCTTTATCAAGCGCGGATTCACCGAATTTCTCGAGTCAACTAGCGGATGAAAGTAGTCCTTCCTCAAATAGTCGGACGCTTCTGCAAAGTGACGATGCTAGTATGTCGGATAGCAATAGCGATCCGCAACAAATAAAGTTGATGGAAACAGAAATGTCAAGCAGCATCGAGAATCCCCAGGGCGGTGACAACAGGTGAATGATCGCCACGTTAGGGCGTTTACAATACAATATCCCAAAAAACAGCTTCTTTCCTTCGTTAGACAAAACCTATCCGAAGAAATGCGAGAATGTACGTTTTGAAGCTAACTAATTCTTGAAGGCGCGGAGTCGTGCATGTACACATAACAATACAACCTAGTCGATATACATGGATGTGGCGCCGCGCGATATGTTGCGCTGATAAATGGAAGATGACGATGCTCGCGGGCTGCTGTAATCTGATCTCGAATCGAAGCTCGACTGATCCCTCGTACTGTATCTATCGAGATAATGCAGACTGCTTTTGAGAATCTATACGAAATTCCAGTTGCTATTAAATAAGTTTATCAAACAGCGAAATTATTTTCAAATCTAATCTGCATGTCAAATTCGTCTAAACTTAAGATTTACATTATAAGGATTCATTTAGTACAAATGTTATGCAATGATTTGTTCAATTGGGCCATTGTTCTTTTGATAATGACTCAACACATATTACTGCGATTGAGAATAAATTTACGAACAGATTTATTACATAAATATATTAATATCAAAATTGAAATATAATTGCATGTATTTCGATATATTACTCAAATTACTCTTTGGGTAGAAATAGAAAAATTATTTTTCAGAGTTGTATATTTTTTTCCTTTTTTTTTTATATATTAATGCGAGTATAAATTATGTATATTGATTGTTCATAATGTAAAAACGTGAAAAATTTTCCACACGTATGAAGTGCCAAAATCAACGTAATTATTGATTGATTTTAATTTAATCTTTAATGATAAAAAATTGTGCACCATTTAACTTTATGATTAATTTGATCTATAATTAAAATTTAATAAATACTGATTTAAATACTAAACAATAATTCAGAATGTCCAAATTTTTCAATTTAATGATTATTATATCACAATAATATGCTTATTTTAAAATAATAATAATGAAATTAAAAGTTGTAAGTATATTAGTACCTGTTAATTTGTACAGTTTCCACATACTAAATAAGTAACAATGTGGTTGCTTCTATAAGAAGAATTTTAACATAATATTTAAAACGATATAAAACATTAAGCTTTTTTGTAGTAATATTTTATTTAACTTACTCTAAAACAGAATGATATTTTATGTGAGCAACATATATTTTTTTCATCATTTCAATTTTTGTCACTGTTACAAAATTTCTATTAACTTTAGATTTTACCTGGTAAACTTCTTGAGAACAAAAAATCTAGTTGAGAATTTATTGAGGTGTTAATTAAAAAAAAAATGCTTTTTAAATGCAAACTGAGATATTCAAATTTTACTTCAAATATATCAGTAGAATATTAAATCAATTTATTTATAATCATTATTTTACAATTGTTTAAATTTACAACAAATTAAATAGAAGAATTATAAATTTGAAATTCAAAATATTTTTATGAACATTAACATTAAAAGCATGAAAATTGATTAGGAGTTTTGATTTTAAAAAATATTACAATTTAACAAACTATATCGATAGTTCCAAATAAAAAAGCTGAATTGTTTGTGAATAAGCATAGAAAATACTGCTTTTTATTTAGATTCATTGATATGTCTATCAAAGCAAACTTTCATGAAACTTTTAGTAGAAAAATTATAAACATTTGTAAATTATGCTTTTATTTGTGTATATTTAATAATATCTGTGGTAAAAATTAATATTTTAATTAGTTTATTTATTTAGTTTATATTTTACAGTCAAAACTTAATGTATGTAAATACACAAAGAATGAAAATGATTGCACTTGTTTAAATTGAAACTGAAAATTATTATCAATCGTGTTACCTATTTCAGTTGAATGAAGTAAACTGTAAAAATTAATTAGTGGAATTTCGAAAAGATTCTTAAAAGAAATCTGTATTTTTTATTGATGTCTATTACTGTATTCTCGCACTTGCCAAATATGTATATTTTCAATTCAATTTTTTTCGGCGACTTTTCGCTGCGTTTCCTTATTTCGTATCAGTGACAGGTAATTAATTCAGATACTAAGAGGATAATTCGTTTAAGGTCCCTTAACGACACATGGGACAGAATGACACCAAAGTATACGAATATAAGTCGATGCCATAATTTAACGTTTGCTCTCCGTTTCACTTTTAGCGATGCTCTGTACAACTGCAACATAGATCATTAAATATATTTACTTCTCTTTATAAGGTCAGTTCAACGCGAAGATACTTTTTGGAGCTTTTTTATACTCAGTAAACTTTTACTCGCTATAATTTTTTAATGAAATTTTTATGTATATTCTTAACAATTTAAATTAATAAAATAAGAATATAAAAATTTAGCCTTTTCATGGAATGAGCTTAAACTAGTAGCGTAATGAATCTAGTGGAATTTGAATATATGGAATGGATGATTGATATAGGGAAGTTATAAATAATTATTAAGAAATACTGCTTTTAAAAATCTCCAAAAAGACTGTCACTTTAGGTAGAACAATCCTTAGGGTATAAATAATTAATTCAGCAATCACAAATAATAATTTTTATTAGGCTTTTAACCTCGCTGCGTATGTTGTTTAATGTCGCGTATGAAAAAAACTAAGAAACATTAAAAACTCAATTTAAAGAAAAAAATTAGAGAAAACGCTTAGTGAAACTTGTTCTAATACTGAAGTTCTTATATATTTAAGGACCAATAGTGTACACTGTAATTTTGTACACTGTACAATGTCAGACAATTATTGAACAAATTTCAATATATCATCACAGCTTTTACAAGTAATATTGTATCGAAACTCGTTTTCAACATAGACTTATAGATGTAATGTAAATGAAATAAAATAATTAAAACAGTGCAGGAATTACCTGACTAAAAAATGAATCTTTTAGATTTTAGAAAGCACTTCATTATTGTTGATAATATTAATAAAAAGAAAATCTCTAAAAATTTATAAAACATTTTGATTAAGTTATTTATACCTTTATAATATTATATTCCAGTTCCTTAATTTTATTAAATTACTTATCAGGACATTATCATATTTATGTAAGGGAATTTATTAAGAAATGATTATTACTAATACATTTATATTATTTATTATAGTTATGATATATATGTAATTATTTATTATTAATCTTGAAAAAAATAATTATTTAATATAAATATAATTTGCAGAATGCTTCATGAATAAAATAACATACGTTTTATATACACATAATTTGATAATATTCGACAGTAATTTTTTATTTTTGCATTAATATTTAATGAATTACAATGCAATTGCCTTTGTTCGTCTTCTTAAATAGCTTGACATTTACAAAACGTCTACGTTTGTTGCAAAAAAACTTATAGTAAATAGGACTGTTGTATTTACAATTCACACATAAAGTTTAATTTCGATTAAATAAATCCTTAAATGTATTTCCTATGGATGTAAAAATTCGTCCTACGGTTTTAAACGATAAAAAGTGTTGATTACTGTCGGACTGATCCGGTTCTTGATTGACTAGTCTATTATTTATATCACTGCTGGTAACTACTTCATCGTTTTTGCTTAATCTATAGTTCAGGTACTGGTTTTCACTCTGCTAATTAAGAAAAAAAGATCACTTTATGAAGCGGGGACATTTGTTTTAAGCGTAGCTATGCAACATCAGTACTTACGGTTTTTTGATTACATGTGATATTTTTCGTTTGATGAAAAAAGTGATTTTCTTCTGAATCTTCAACATGTGAACTTTTTCTTTTTACTCCATCAATCCAAGATTTTATTCGTTCATTAACAGTAGGTTCAGACTCAACTGACGATCTTTTAAAACGTTTAAATGCAAAAAAAAAGTTTGAGCTTTCAGAAGATGCATCAGATTCTGTATCACGGTTTACGTAAACTATATTTGAATTTGATAATGCCTATAAATACAAAATTTATTTAAATATAATTTTTTGATTAAATACAATTTTTATTGTAGTATATAGAATTATGATTTATACAAAAATTTCCATAAAATTGCATCATTTAATAAATTATTTTTATTATACAAATTATTAATTTTTTTCGAATATTTAGGTACTTTTCAGAAAGCAAAAATATTTTTTATTAATCAAATGAATTAATGCTGAATTGAAATAGAATTTACCTCACTTGTAGGATCATTGGCAGACAATGGTCTTTTCCTTTTGTAGCGTCTTTCCGTTAAACCATCTTTATCAAAACGACTTATTTTTCTCATAGGTATGCGCGAGCTGCTGTCTTTTCGTAAAGTTTGTCTGCATTCAATGTACTAATAATTAAAATAAAATATAAGATTAGAAATATTAATAAGAGTTAAAAAAAATAGATCTATACGTATGTAACATTTATGTAAAAACTGTTTTGTAAATTTAATGTTTTCCTATATCAACAAAATCGAAAAAACATGCTCTGCTACTTATATGCTTGATGTATTAAGCACCTGCTAACGTTTTTTTGTTTTTCCATTTATTTCGTTTTGATTCATACGCAAATAAAGCAAAATCTTTAACATCATTTTTATTTCCATTCAAAACGCGCGCATGAACCTAACTCAATGTCGCTTATAAAATAATTGATTTTGGCACTAATTAACTTTAGATTTCTTCAATCATTATTTTTTTAATAAAATAAGATATATTATTGAACTTTCGGAATTAATTTATGTTTTCTACTCTTAATGGAATATCGGCAGAGTCATCAGCGAATTTCGTTAACTTTATTACATTGCGTTAATTATATTACGTTATTTATTAGTCCGAAAAACAGGGAGGGTATCGTTTAGCAGACCGGGCACACATATACTTTCTCACAATATTCGACTACAAAACAGTAGAATGTCCATTTTAACAATAACTTTTATGATTATTAGAATTATAACAATTCGATATTCAAAGATGCGAATTAAATACAAGCTTCGAAAGAAAAGCGTTAGAATAAAAAAATTTTAATATTTTTATCAACACACATATTAACAGCTACAATTTCTTCAGAATACTTGAAATTCTACTAATTTCAATTTTTACGTTGGAGCAGTATGTTTTTCTTTTGTCAAATTTGCTAATAAACCGCATATGTATTTGAAATTCGAATTATTAGAATTATTAGACTATACCAAACGATAAAAAAAGCTCGTACATATTTCTTTTATTCGCGCCGCCTATCGCTCAGAACTCTACTTTCCCAAACACATTTCCAATAAGAGCCCGGCTCCTTACGAAAAAAAATACTCAACCTTTTTAACAGCGTCTTGCAAGACTTCAATCCACGCCTCGCTGTCCCCGTTCTCCGAGTATAACAGCAGAGTCTCGTGCATGCATACGACTTTGAAAAGCCCGTTGCTCAGCACGCGCTCAACCCTGCATTTGTTGAGCGGCAGCAGGCAGCAAACCGTGAGCGAATTCTCGGGGTCTCCTTTGCAATAGAGTAGCGTATCGCTGAGCAGGACGAAGTGTCGGCGGAAAGACGAATTGCCGCGTCGAGAAACGCGCATCAGAGGTCCTTGTCGAATTAATTTGCGTCCTGGCTTGATGAGATTGATCGGACCGACGATGTGCTTCTGCAGTTCGAGCAGCTTTTGGGCGTCCTCGTATTCGGCTACGAGGGAGTTGATGTGCGATGCCACTTTTTCGATTTCTACCAGCGATGCTGAAGAGATATTTGGAATGAGCGAGTTTATATTTTTAAAGACAGATTCAATCTTTTGTTGTAGATTTAATGTGTAGTAAGTATAATGCGATGTTTAAGCATGAATAAATTTAATGTTTCTTTTTAGAAATTTAGAAAATTTACCAACCTTGTAATATATTATAATCATCTTGTCTAGGTGCCGTGTGTCGTATAACTTCTTGTAGGAGTAGTTTATACCTTGGCACTCTTTGAATTGGCGCTATTAATAAAGAAGGCAGTTTATTATTGACTTCTGGATTAATTTCTTGGTTTGAAATAAATTCCATAGCCACTGGATTATTTTGCTGTATTTCCTGCAAACAAGTGAAGACAATAAATCTTTGGGCTACAATTAAAAATTTTGTATTTATAAAGAAAAATTTAAATGTTTCTATAAATAAATTATTACTATAAAACTAATGTAACTTAAAACAATTTCTAAACAAATTTTCTTTTTACATTTAACAGGATGTCATATAGCCATATGACATGCTACCTCAATTACATTTTCATCTATTAACATAATTATCATAATCAAATCATGCTAAATGCGATAAACGCTTAGAAAATGTTCCGAATCGCATAGCGAAAAAATACGTATTCTGAAAATTAAGCAGTTTTGCATTCTCAATTGTATAAATCTTTTTATCGCTTTAATTAGTTAACAATTAATAACAATAAACAAATGGCATCTGAAAGTGATGGGGGAAGATGCAGAATGCTATAATAAATTCAATTTTCAATGACGCAAAAGTGCGACAGACAATTTCAGCATAATTGCGCTACAATTGCAGCAGAAAAATGATATCTCGTCGGTCTGGAGGAACAAGGTGCCATTTTAAAATTCAGTTGGAAGCGGTGCCATTTCAAAATTCAGTTGGAAAAGATGCCGTTTCAAATTTCATTTGGAGAAGGTGCCATTTGAGGACGCAAGCAAAAAGTCCCATCAGAAATATTTCAGAAATATTTTAGTGAAATGGTACTTTTTTGCCTGTAAAAATTTTTCTATCTTGACAATTTCTTATTCGTAAAATACTTTGTACTACATATACAAATGCATATACATACTTCATT
>UELX01002021.1:0-35602 GCA_900480035.1 Eupelmus urozonus
GCTTCATGGAGTCGCGGTTAATTGATAACCCGGCTACATAGTCGGACCGTACGGGTGACGTTCGATTCGTCCGCTAAAGTGGGGAGGTGTGGACGATGGACCTCCGGTATAGGGAGGGCATACACCAGATAGGTGCCTCTCAAGGTTGTGAACACCCCTATGTTCGTGACCTTACTGTAGTATCGACAGCGACCACCTTTTTTGGAGGAGCGGATCATTATTTTTATTTTGCATGGGTTCAGAGTTTATTTTTTTGTAAACTCCATAAACTTTCTTCTTGATAGATCGTGAAACAACTGGGCAACCTAGGATTTGGTAGTTTAAGAGTAGGCTTTTCAACGAAAACAAATACTAATAAATAAGGAAATATATCTTCTCAACTAATCATATAACGAATATATTATAAAAAGGAATTCGTATATAGATATTCGTTTATTTCCGAACCATTGATACATTTTATATGTATCGGTTTATAAAAAAGGATCATTTATTTACAATGCTTCATGTTTGTGTTTTTGTCTTTTTCCTCCCTTTATAAAAAATTAATGTGTATTTTATTGTTGACAGTTTATTTGTCATCTGACAGGCTGAGAAGATGCAATCTTTAATTTTTTTGTTTTTTTCTTGTCAATAATTATAACCATCTGAGTTAACCTAAACTCCGGCCGCGTAGCAGCCGTATGATCTAGTAAATTTAATTTATATTTACAATGTGTTACTTTATGTATATGCTCTTCAATATATTCAGCAATATAATTTTTATTGCTTTGTATTCTTTGAAATCATCGATAAGAATAATAAGAAAATTTGGGGAAGTTCTTTGTATTTATAAGAATTATTATTTTTGATTTACCCCTGAACTAACTTAAATACTAATAAATTTAATGAATAAATGAAAAAATAAATTAAGCAAATAAAAAAGCTCTAGCCAGGTCAATTTAATGATGTAGTTCCTAATAATTGAAACACCTTAAACCACCACCCAATAACATCGTAACACCTCATTTGAAGGATGAGTTAATTAAATTTTCACCGGCAGGTGGCTACTATTACTAAAATTTGGAAAACTCCATGTTTTCTTTACTTTTCAGACTTATTTTTAACCATCAATAATCAACCAAATTTTTTTAAATATCAAAACCAGAAAACCTGTCTTTTAACTGTCATCCCTTTCTGTTTCCTTCAACCAAAACCCACCTTAAACTTCAAAAAGCCTTGAAAACTTCCTTCCCGCAAGCGGCAAGAAAGCTTCCCAGTCAGTATGTAAAAGCGCAAAACCTAGCTCAACAGTAAGCTGGTCCGAAGTTACTCAGGCAGACCGGCGGTCCGTCCACAGAGACCCATCAAGTCGGCGAATTGCTCCGCGCGACATTGAGCTTCTTTGCCCTCGAGCGCGCCTCGTCGCGGGACCTCCGTGGACTCCATAGAGTCTCGCGTGACCCTCCCGTGGTTCCGTGGATTCTAGATAAAGCTTGAACCCGGGGTAAAAGCGATGCATGCCAGATGTTGCGAGCTTGATATTTCAAGCTCCTCGTCGTAGCTGCGTGTCGTTGCAGCTTGCATTATGGGCTGGAATAACTCGATACCTCGAAGCGGATGACGATAGACCCACTAAGGTGGGGGGATGTGGATGATGTGGGCGCCGGTAATGAGGGATCATACCGCAATGCGCTGTGTTCCTGATGGTTGTGAACGCGCCGTTTGTGACCTTACTGTAGTAACGACTGGGATCACCTTTTTTGGAGGAGCGGATCATTATTTTTATTTTGTATAGGTTAGGAGTTTATTCTTTTGCAAGCACCATTCATTGGTGCTTTATTATTATTTATTTTATTTTAATATTTAGAATTAGGTTAGGTTTTTAAGGTTAGATTTCTTAACATAAAAACAAATAATAAAAATAAATAAGGTAATGTATCTTCTTAATTAATTGATCAAATAACGAATATATTATAAAGGAATTTGGATATAAGTATCGATTTATCAATTTTTGTTTATTTTCAGCAATTTATACCTTTTATAAGTTTTTATGAAGTTTCATATATACTTTTAAACATTTTACAAAAAATATACATATTATAAATTATTGTGAGAAAAATAACATAAAATTATAATTGAAAAAATTAAATACAGAGAAAATTGTTCCAGATAAATCTCACTTTATACAAATTCTGACAATAAGATTCAAAACTACTTAAATTAAAAAAAAATACAAAGCATCATAAAATTTCTTAGAAGCGAGCTCGCGGGCAAAATTCGGAGCCACTAGAGTCGCAACAGCAAAATCGGTTTGGTGCTACATCGAACTTAATTGCCCGATCAATTAACGGATCAGAGCTGCTGTTGGGCCAACCTCTCGAAAAATTCCTCGAAGACCCTCAATAAGTAATGAAAGCGCCAATTACAAATGCAGTCTCTCTGAGAGCGATGGGATCTGACTTCTCTCTGATGTGTTTCTCGTAGCAACCGGTTAAAAGTGGAGTTGCGCGCGTGCTCGTTTATATAGTACCTTCCTATAGGAGCTGCGTACTTAAGATCGTCACGCGATGCGCTTCTACTATTCCGAATTTGTTGCTCCCCTTGATTCGCTGCGTTGTCCTTTCAGCGACGCGGATCGATTCTGCTGCCTTGAATATTTTGGATAAAATTTTTGGTACTTTTAATGAATTCATGAGTATTAAAATTTACACAGGAACATGCATTAGGAGGCGCGATAGTGCCACAAAGGTAAGTATTATTATTGTGTTTAAACCTATAAGATAAATTATTAGACAACCTACCTAAATAAATGTTCATAAATACATGCACGCGTCAATTAATAATAAGATTTAAGTGATTGTCGTAAATCACTTAGGGAAGTACTTATATAACTATGGATATAAATTATGAATAGTAATTATATAGTGTAAAACTACCTCGAAATTATCGATGCTTTATGTGATACTAATCGAAAGAGCGTAAAAAGTGTTAAGAAAATGTAGAATTAAATGTATATAGGAAAAGAAATGCGAGGATAAATACTTCGAATGTTACAGCTCTTAGAAGTTGGTTGATATTGTGCACCCGCAAAAAAATAAAATATAAACAAAGAATTTTGAAAAATATGTCAGTAGTATAAAGTGACTAACAGCACTGCATCAACACTCCGATAACATTAAATAAATAGAATGTACTTTAAACTTTATTATTAATTCTGCATTTATACATCATTTCATTATACGAAATTTACTAGATTACATTAAGTAATATTTTAATAAAATGTAAAAAACAACGATAATTTTTTTTCATAAATTTTTTAGTAAAACTACTTATTTTTAACACAATACAAATTCAAAAGTGATGAATCATCAATAATTTGTTATTTTCCAATTTTGAAAAAAATTAATCTTCGTCAAAAAACGTGAAGGAATGTACGTGGTCAAAATACGTATTATTATGCGAATTTTTCGATTATTCGCGTGTCTAACATTACATTGATTCAGCGTATAAATTAGTCAGCAGTGAATACGTTGACATGTCCTTCATTTTCCTTTTAGATTTCAAATCGGATTCTGGAAAATCCGGTGATGTAGTTTTTATTTTGCATTTTCCTTTACCAAAATGCGAACTTGAAAATGTCTTTTTAATTTAAAACACATTGTTCTAATAAGTGAATATTATTGAGATGATCTCAATAACAGAACTTAAATGCACATTCATCTCCCACGTGTATTATACGTTTTCCATTTTTTAGGCATTACTGATACAGCACAATTATAAAAACCTCTCAGAATTTTGATGATGCACATTTTTTGTAAATTAATACCCACATTCCGTGCATAACCCAATTTTTCCATCTCAAAATCATGACGAAACCTACAGAATTCAACCAAAACCATACGCATCTCTCGTACCAACATTTCAAAGATCTACCAAGCGATTGCCTTACTCGAAAAGCCGCGAATAAAACCGTCGAATCTCCAGTATAGAGCAGGCTCAGAAGCTCGCGAACCTCGGAGCGCTGCTGTACTCGTGACTCTATGTATAAAACGGCCAGTCGAGAAGCTCGCCGACTGTCAAACGTCCAGTAGATTTCGACTGGCGAACAAGTGCAAGTGCGTACGCGCGTCCCGAGCGCTGTATTGTGTTTTCGTTTGTTATTTTAAAAGTAAGTTTGTTTATTTTGTTTACTTACCGTTGCCGATAGCTAATTACTTTTGTTGTGTTCAGGGAGATCGTGGGTATTTTAAGCGGATGAATTGTATGCAAATGCTGTTGTATAATTAGTGATAATTAAAAGTGCGATAATGCTGTAATTGTAAATTGGATTTTACTTAGTTCCTGGGCATTGTAATTGAATTGGTATTCTTTTTATTCTGATAGTTTTCATGATTTATCAAAATTAAGAGATTCTTTAAAAAATAAAATAAAATAATTTTTTGATAAGTAAACTACTGATGGCTAGAACTAGTGAGAGTGCTATTATAAAAAGTTATTTTATAACATATATTATTTCATGGATGTAGATCAAATAAAAACTTGTTGCTTATGTGCTTTAAGCTCTACTTGATTGGTTATTATACAACTTTTATTTATTTACGAAACAAACAATAGTATGCTAAATAATATTTATTAAATAAATATAGAAATATTTTTATTTTCTGTATAAATATGAAAGTTACTTGAATACACAAAAAATATATTTAAATAGTCACAGAAAAAATTTTCATCTGTTATAAGTATTAAGTAGTATCGTATTCCAACGTTAACAGTTTTATCAATCAACTTAAAGTACATTATACAGAACTCAAATATCCGCAGACTCCGGGTACGGAAATACATAATATTTATTTGCCAAATTTCTTGTTCGCCATTCATTATAAATGCATAATTTATTTTACAACTTATTGAAAAAAGAAAAATTTTATGACTTTACAATTACTTTTTGAAACATTGTTTTATACACAGATTTATTATTATAATACTTAAATTTCGAAATTATTCTTGACTAATTTAAGAGAATAGAGTAAAGAAAGAAAATGGTAATATATATTTTTTTTTTTAGGTATAATTAATATTTTGTGATTGAAAATTTTTTTGTGTTGACTGTGACAATATTTATAATTATACAATAATTGTAATTAGTTTTAAATTGAAGACACGCTATAAATATATATGGAAATTTACATAAAAGCTCCTCGAATTGTTTGCTTTGTGCTGAGTATGTCAGTAAGAGTAAACACGAATCTTCGTTCAAAAAAATGCTATATTGTCTAATAGTATATCCGTGAAACTATAAAAAAGTACTTATTTTTCAATAAAAAAATCGCATTGTTATCTCATTATTGTTTATTTTTGTCGTTACTTTTGTTTTGTTCATAACATTATTATTAGGTCAAACCAACAACAATGTACAAACAACGTATCCAAAAATCTGATATTTTTACGAAAGACTCCTACGCATTAATATTAATTTCCCCGAACAAAAAATTCGTAAATAGTTCGGTTTGAGTTATTGTAATTACGCGCATGTCGTCACTCTATACTCATATATGTGCAAGATTGGAATCGAGTCTAAACATCGAGGCAGCTATTTGGCTTCGTCATTAAAAAAAAAAAAAAAGCCAAGCGAGCGAATGAACAAGGCAAGGCTAAGGCCATTAATAGGCGTTACAACAAATCGCGGCGCGCTCAGTAATTAGAATGTAGTTTATCTCTATCTCGCTCGCTCTCTGCATAAATGATGATTTATCAATTTCTAAGCATCTCTGACGTATCTTAATAGCTGTGAGGACGTTCCAAAGTTTCAAGATTACCGCCCTGACATCTTTTTCAATTATTATATTTTTGTTTATTATTTTTGTGATCGCGATGACTGAACTTGCTAACAATAAAATGACAATAAGTTTTCTCAATTGTTCAGCAACTCACGCAGAAGCTGTGTCAATATTATTTGTTCGGGATGTCGGTTTATTTATTACTTATACCAACTGTTTACAAACTTAGAATATGGAGCAATTTAGACTTATGGGATGCAAGATGTGGTTACATTTACGCCTGGCCAAATTCGGTCAAGATTTTTTTACATACACAGTCAGTGGATCAGTCATATTTCAATTAATTGTTCCCGAGTTTCAGAGTGTAGGCGGTGAGATACAAAAGTCATGTGTCAATTGCTGTTTCTTATATTCATTGGTAACTAATGTGTCTTTCAAAATATGACGTAGTTGTTTGATTGGAAGATCGATGGGTAGCTTAAATCATTTAAAACAGATTGAAGTGTATTCAGAGATGCGCGTACACAATTTTTTTAAGATCATCGCATATTTATGAGTTTTCTTCAATTAGTTACAAAAGGTTTAATAGGTTTGAATCATAGAAGGTATTGTAATTTAAATAAAAGAATTTATGAAGGAAACTGAAATGGGCTGTTTTTCAACGTTACCAAATGTATTGATATATATTTTATAGTTACAGTATATGATTTGGTTGCATTATGCTTAACTTAAATTTCTATAATTGGAACATAAAATTAAATGGACTTTTCGAAGCAAAATTTTCAAACATATTATTAAGAATCATAGTAAACGTCCTTTACCTTAAAAGTTTGCCCGTCATGGTAGTTAATTATTGTATACGTCATTGGTCTTTTGTTTTCTCGTTCGCATATATTTTATACTTCCTTGTATTTTGAAGACAATACAGATGTTCCAAGAACTTGCTCTACCGTGATAAAAATCGAATGAAGTATCATAATTTACATAAATTAAGGCTCACCTTATTCGCTTCAAAATAAACTCGACACATAACTTAAAACATAAAATTTTAAACATTTCCCAAATTTGTAATTTTAGATTGATTTATCAACTGGTACATCGTCAAAGTGATAAGGCAGTAAATGATCATTATATTTTCGATGTCAAAGTTCAACTATCGATTAAACGCCGATCAATACAGCTTAAACCGCATTAATTATTATTCCGATGAAATCATCACTCAAACTCAACGCGGGTTGTTCGATAATTGCTATTACGATAATCATCGGTTAATCGCTTTTAACGTTTGGAAGACCGGCTTTTATTCTAAAACTATTTTCTGAAGGACATAAACCAGCGAATTCCTGCAATTTATTGAGAAAATGGCATGAAATGTAGAACGCGTAACGCTTAACAATAACAATTTTTTCATAGTCGTATTTACCCGTAAGAATGAAAAATACTTCGTTATTTATTACGACACTGTAAGAATGAAGATTTAAAAATAGAGAATATAATATCGTTAAAAATGTTTTTTATCCTTAGCTTTTAAAATTCACATAAAAAGTATATAAAGTAATTGCGTTAATGTCTGAAAGATTACTTATATTGAAATATAGTTTAACAGATATTGGTATATATAAAATAATAACAAATACCGTTTTAAGTCACAATAACAATAAAATAACAACAAACATTATCTTTAATAGAAATTTTAACGATAACTAATGTTTCAGGAAAGATAGAAATCAGGGACTAAAAAGATGAATACGAAGACGTCGACGAGAGTTGTGCTATTGTTGGGCCTGATGATGGGCACTCTGTACGCAGCCAGCGTAAGAAAACGATCGACAAATTTACCGGAATGGATTGATTGCACCAACACCCTAGATTGCGCTCCTGGGTACTGTTGTACGATAGGTAGGCGCAAAATTATAATTTTTGTTTTTTTGTTATGAAAAAAAAAAAAAAAAAAAAAATCTTTTGATTGTAAATTTTTATGTAGCTTGAAATTGTTTTTTATACTGAGAGAAGAAACTTTGGAAAAATTATAATACTAAACAGTAAAGCTGTTTCAAACGGAAAAGTCGAAAAAATTGCTGTACTTTATAAAGAAATTTTATAAAATAGTACGAAAAATGCATAATTGTGAATTTTTCTATACTTTTTTCTCTGAAAATTAGTAATTTTTTATACAGTTCCAGTTTTACTGTCTATTAATTTAATTTGTCCGAAGATTCTTCTCCTAGTGCATATAATGAAATAGAAGCAATTACGTGCTATTAGATTATAAAAATTAGTAAAAATAGTTATAGATAGTATTAGATAATAAAAATTAGTTTTATACTTATTCATGCATTATGAGAGTTTGAAAAATATGCAACAGAAAATGAAGGGCCACTTGTTAATTCTTATTTCTTTTGGATAATTATACACTTACATAAATTCTTACTTTAGTAATTCAAGTTAATACTTTCTGGTCAAAAAGTTTTGAATTAATTATACAGAAGAAAATGAATTCACGCCCTTCTCATAAATCTAAGTATACCAAAATACCTATTTTTCATCGAATGGTAACGTCATTCAAATACTCGCGTTTATTAAAATGTTACTACTCCATGAGCGTACCTATACCGTGGGCAGAAGCTAATGACCCTTGCTCAATTTGGACCGCTATAATCGAGATCGACAATCCGCATTTTCATGCTAATTCCCAAGGCCATCCTACAATAACTATCCTCGTCCTTCCTCAAACTTCCAGGACAATAGTTCATCCGCGACTCTAAACACTCGGGGCTTTCCGCGTGACATCAGTAACATTTTTTTTCTCTCATTCCCGCCTATATTATCTTCTCTCTAAAATTAGCATTGTCATTCCAGGCCACGAGAGGTACAGCTACCCGCGCTGTCAGCGCCGTCACGAGGAGGGCGAATTCTGCCGGCCAGGTGGCCCTCTGGTGACCAATGGCAGCAGGGGCTATCCGGACGGGCTTGAGCTCGTCCTCGAGGATGTCTATCTTATGTTTTGTCCGTGTGGTGTTGGCTTCGCTTGTGACCGCGACGATCACGTCTGCCGCGACGCCAGCGAGATGAAGGACTTCAACTACCTCGTCGGCCAGTCCAGCAAGAAGGACGACTGATTTTTTTTAGCTCTTTTTCTCAAGAGATTTGATAATTGGAAACTGCTGTTGAAGCTTATGATTAATGACGCATTTTTAGGAGGATTGATGTTTGAAGCGCAGTCATTTTTATTTTTTCAAAGTCATTGATTTGGATTTACGCAGATGTAGTACGAAGAAGAAAATTTTACTTAGTTTAAAAATTGTTTCTCTTTTAATATTTGATAAAATTTAATTAACTTGAAATTCAATTAAATATAGCCTGTAGCTCAAAATTTTCAAATCGTGTAAAGGTGAATGACATACAAAAATTTTCATACTAGTCTGAAACAGTATGAAAAGTGTGGCAAGTATGAATCACTTATAGAAATTTGCAGTAGTTTCCTTTCTTTATGTATACTAAAAACTTTAGTTTTAACTTTCGCAATAACTATTTGCGATGCGTATCATTTTTGTAAAATTTTAAACTACCATTTTAGGTGATAATGATAGTTTTGTACACATGTTATTATAGTATATGTGTAGTGAACATACAAATATTTTTGTAAGACTGTAGATATACTTTTCTATCCACAAACCAGTCTCAATACGTGTGAAATATACAAATGTGATGTATGCTATAAGATTAGCTCCAGTAATTCGCCGTTATTTTACGATATTTAGAAAATAGAAGAATACAATGGTTTTTAAATAAATTCTGTTCTTAATAAATTACACAAAAATAATTTGAACCACAATTATTTTAATACTTTCTTATTTGAAATTTCTACAATTAATCGATAACACTGTATAATAATGAATAATGAATAATTTTGTATAATTCGATAGTGGTGCGAAAGACGGAGATTTATCCCTCGCGGGATTTATTTCGATCCAGCGAAGCAAGGAATATATTTTATAAAAAATCATCACATCCAAAATATATAGTTTTTAACTTAAACAATATTTATTTTCAAATAATACAATTACGATTAACGGAATGATATAAAATAAATCTCGTATAATGTTCAATACGTATTAAATAATATTAACTTTTTGCGCATATTAATCCATTACTGGCCTAAAAATATTCTTGATTTGTATAAAAACTAATCCTAACTCTACAATTATCTTTTTAATTTAAAGGCGTGCATTTGTAATTCCTAGGTAATTAATTTTTAATATTACAACGATTTCATACTAATTTTTGCTGCAATAATGAGCATTCAGTCTTAACTTCTAACAAAAAATAATTTATTACGTTTATAAAATCATACTGATGAAGTCTTGACCTGTCGATTTTCAAATTCACGCCAATTCTTTTAAAATCATTAAAACATTTTCAACGATGGACTGTGCGGAACCGTAAGTAAAGAGATGTAACAAGTCCGACAAAAACAACCAGACTAGAGAAGATAGCACCATAAATAATGACGAATTCAAATAATACAGGACAGAGTTCATTAACGGATAAAGTCAAGAGAGAAACGTTACTGCTCCGACAGTTGATATTCACAAAGTCTGGAATTTTCCGAACGTTAGATTTTATAAATAAGAGAAGGTCGCGTGAAGAGCAATCACAAAGCCAGGGATTGTTGTGAAGAGTCAATTCAATAATTTGTGATGCGTTTAAGATCTTTAATAAAATCTTCGTATCGATTGATGTCAAATTATTGCCATCAAGATTAAGAAATCTTAAATTTGGAGTAATCAGGCTCTCATCGATAAGCTCAATGTTATTCCCCGACAGATTCATACTCTTCACTTTCTCGTATCCATTTAGCGTCATATTCGGTGGCTTCTTTAAACGATTCATCGACAGATCCACTTCTACGTTATCGATCCCCGTGATATCGATCAACAGGGGCGCCTTTATTAAATTTCTCTCTGCGCAGTCCAAAATCAGTGTATTATCCGCAGGTCTGTGCCAGCAATCGCATTCGCCATCGACAGCACTGCAAGGATCGCTTGGAATCATCGAGTCGTTCTTCTCAACGCGGCATACAAATGTCGATGGATCCAAGTCAATCAGTTTTGTATCTTTCAGGTATATCGGACCTGCGCAGCTTAATTTCTCCAGATGTAGTTGGGAGAAGTTACGGTATTCAGGCAGCAGCTCGCCGTTTATGAAGCGTAAGAAAGGGTAAAGGCTGCAGTCGCATTTGATCGGATTGGCATCGAGGCGGATTGTCACATTGCGAGAGCTAAAGTGTTTGGGGAGTCCAGATGAATCAAGGAATCTTGCAGCTTCTTCTAATCTTGCGAGACTGATTTTGGTGATGGAGTTGTGACTCAAATCAACGTTTGTGTTCTTCGAAGTTAATCTTAAGTCCATTGTCTGAAAAAAAGTTTCAGTAAAAATTTTAATTGTGGGATCTTAGTGGTAAACATTTTAAAAGTGAAAATAATTTGACAATAAACTTACCTCAATTTGTTTAAATGAATTGTAGGATAAATCTAGTTTACGGAGATGATTTTTACTTATTATCCAGTCCGTGTACATTTTGGAAATGTTATTGTAAGACAAGTAAAGTTCCTCGAGTGCGTCACAGGGCCAGAATGGTGAGATAGTACTTGTGCTAAAATCTGACATATAAGATTGAAAAGACAGTTTGTTGTTAGAAAATTTAGCGATTTTAAGCTCGATCAGAGAACTGAAAGCACCAAAATCTATGATTTCCAATTCATTGCTCTCCATGTTCAATTCCTGTAGCGACTCCAATCCTACTAAGGTGTCTCTGCGCAAAAGATCATTATTCATTAGAAAATCAACATTAAAATAATTAAAAAATAATATAATTAGCGATCACAGAAAATAAGTACTTACGCATTAATAGATTTCAAATGATTCCTTGAAAGATCAAGCTTGATCATCTTTCTAGTATTTTCAAAAATTCCATCAGGTAACTCTGTCAGCTCATTAAACGCCAAATTGAGCGAGTGCAGTTCAACGGCATCCTTTAAAAGACTACCTGGTAGCTTTGCTAGATGATTCCGATTAATGTTTAAATCCTGCAGCCCCGTTGAACCCCAAAACAAGTTATCAGGCAAGCTCATAAGCCTTCCGTGCATGAAAGACACCATTTCTAAATTAGTGAGATTTGCCAATAATCCGTTTGGCAGACTCGTGAGGTTGCCTCTATTGAAAAGCATCTTGACGATCCTTAAATGAGGATTGTGTTCAAAGAGATGCTCAGGGAGATATGAAATAATGTTAGAACCGAAGTTGATGATTTTCAAATTTTTAAGATCAGCGAATATCTCGACGGGCAGGGTGGTTAGATTATTTTGATGGATGTCTAGAGTCACGAGAGTGCTGAGATTGCAGAACAATTTAGGATGTAGTTCAGTGAGATTGTTTTTCCAGAGACTCAAAAACTCGATATTCTTCAGTCCGTTAAACACGCCGGATTTTAATGTATTCAAATGGGTGTTGCTCAGCTCTAAGGCTTTCAAAGCGCTTGCCCTGTCAAAGAATCCGCCAGATATTTGGATTTGCGAACTTCTAATCTCGAGCTGCTTTAAATTGACAAGTCCTGAAATTTTAATTCAATTAATACCACGCGTTTCTTTAGTTTATCATCGATAAATAAATAATTGATTTACGTTATTTTAATAATATTTTTTAAAACAGTGAAACACTTTTTGTAAAGTGTAAATTTTTAACTTTTAATCAAACCGACAACAACAAATCAATGACGCTGTAAAAATGGAATCTCCAACAAAATCTTACCTCTCAACAAGCGCGAATCGACATCCCATAAATCGTTGTTCAACAGCACCAAATGTTTTACTGCCGGGAAGGCGTCTAAATCTTCGGGCGTCAATTTAGCCTTTATATCTTCATACCTCAAATATTGAACATCACTGACATTCATCTGTTGAAGAATGAAGCCTATGTCTTCGGCTCCTGGTGGTGCGCAGTCATTAAACACAAACTGCTTTACGGGCCCGACGTCGATGGTCCAACCAAGCAAAAAATCCGACCAGTCCGGCGAATTCTGGCAGTGAATGCGTACTAGCTTCGCGGTCTTAATCTTCACATCGAAGGATGAAGGTATGCTGATTCCGGTGGCGCAATTAATATAGTGATCGCCGGTGCGTCTCGAGTAGCAGTAGCAGGGCAAGCCGTCCGGGCAGACGAAGCGGGAGTTGACGATGTCGAGAAATGTGATAGCGAGAAGCAGCGGAAGTAGCTTCATTGTAAAGGGTCTATTGAAGTTTAGCTTGAAGTTATGGTAAAGGGAAAAATTTAAGATTGTAGGATGATTTTAACGAAATGCTGTTTTAATACTTTGCTAGGAGCGCGTTTTTCAAACTGAGTTGTTGAAAGCACAGGAAAGACGATTGATTTGACCGGTTCGGACTGGGAGGGCTAGATTTTATAAGTAGTAGTCGAACCCCTCCCTTGTAAACTGGAGCTTTCTCCCACTCTGCGCTCAGTAGGGGTGAAATTATGAGAGGTGCAAAAGTTAACTATTTGTGAAAAATAACTTTGTTATTATTATTGTACTAAACTTTTTAATTTGTTCATTAAATGTTCTGCATAAATGTTTTTGCTTTTATAAAAAATTACAAACAGTAATGAGCCACTGACAATACCTGCGAATGTAATAATAAGCTTAAATAGATTTCAAATTTTAAGTTACAGAATTTTTATCTACATCGCGGAAATTTGACTTTTTCGCTTACAACTGATGTGATATCTCTATGGATGGAACAGGATCAACTGGTCGGAAAGTTTATAAATTGTATATAAAAGAGGAGCCAAGCTTCTCAAAACTGGTGTATAATCAATTATTAAAAAATGTCACTTATTCGGTTTTTAGGAGAAGCTGTAATGAAATTTAATAATAATAAAAATTTTGTTGCTACAAATTTTTTACTTAATAAATTTAAAAACAATCATCTAAAATATTTAACTGAATTTTCAGTCACACATATGTAGAAAAGATTCGTTAAGCAATATTTAAATTTTTCATGAAACATTGGTACTTTAATTAAACCGTTCGTAGTAGAAAATTATATCCTGAAGTGCTAGTCGGGGGCGTTTAAATCCCACATCGAGTTGTATATACATGAGCGCCAGGAAGGCGCGTCGTCTAGGTCTTTGTAATAGGAATATTCTATTCAAATATACTAGACGATAATCCCGACGAAGATAAACCAGTTCGTTCGGGCCCACCCCACAGAATTTGTATAACAGGAAATGTAAGAGCTGTTTAGATTGAAAAATATCGTTATTTCATCTTATCAATATTGTGTGAAATCTGAAGAAAAGACATCAAAGAGGCCTTAACCCACCTTTAAAGTTAAAAATCCAATTAAAAAGCCAACTTAATTAATCAAATCATTAAAAATTGTAAGAATTTCATAATTCAAATGAAAATTATTTTAAACAAATTTAAAAAAATTAATGATATAAAAATTAGTAATAAAGATAATATATGATATATTTAACTTATAAAATAAATTATATTATTCATAGTAGAATAAATTATTAATATCCAAAAAAAACCTTAATTTTTTTAATAATCTAATTATTCACATTTGAAATTATTACGCAGAAATTTGACCAAACCCCTTCAACAGTTAATTAATACATTGTACATATACCTGGAGGATCAACGAACGATGATACCGCTGCGTGTTACAGTGGAAATATGGATAAACACATACATTGATAGGGTTAATAAGGGTCTGATCGGGTAAGCTTCAAAGGATAAGCTGTGATCTTTATGTAACGACTAAGGATCGGGAAAATCCAAGCAGATCGCATTTATGGATGAAACTATATATAATATACTTGTTAAGGGTTTTGCCCACCCATCTAAAATTAGTCATTATGTCAGGTTTCATTATATTTTTTTAAAATTGATAAAAAACATAAAACAGCAAAAATAAATAAATGTAGTTTTAAAGTTAAGACCAAGACTTTTTACGTAGCATAATAAGTCACAGCGACTTCTCAAAACAATTTTTAAAAAGATTTCTTTTATAAATTTTATAATTACGCTATTTTTATATTATAACTAAATGAATGAAAATAATAAAAATACGAAACAGAAAAATGTTATAGAAGGTGTATATTGCGTACTTGGCTCGCTTATATTGGATAAGAAAAATTATAAATAGTGTTAAAAAGAATAATAAAACGTTATTTTGATGTTTTACTATTTCATAAAAAAAAGTATTGTTGCCAATACACATACCCTTATAATATATATATGTATGAAACACGTCCACAAGAAGGTGCTGCCCTCTAAGATCTATAGATACTCACATACAACTACACAAGTGTCAGCCGCAGAGCCGCTATTCCGCCACAGAAAATTCGCGTAAAAGCCGCTACGGTTGTTTAATTCGTTAGATTAGGAAGAAAAGGACTGAATCTAGTATTAAAATCAAAATAGATCTCTTATTTATATCGATTTAGAAGATATTTTTAATTAAATTATTCAATTTTAAATGTTACTTCCTTAGACTTTGTTACTTTAGAAACAAAGTTCAGTGAGGTTATCTTCATTTTTTTACTATAGTGTAACATTGCATTTATTGTTAACATGGCAGATACACTGGATACTGCAACATTTTGTGATAGTACTACTGAATCTGTGGGTTTTGAGCCTCAAGAATCAAATGAAAAGTTAATACCATAAATCATGTCAATTGTTTTGCATTTTTACTTGCTTCTCTAATTTTTAATGTTTTTTTGAAATTTAGGTCTCAGAAACCTGCAAATATACAAACAGAGCATGTGGTTTATGAGTCGGAAGAAGTTCAAGTTGTAGAAAAAAAAAGCATTGAGGTAAGAAGTTTTTTCTAGGTATTAAAATATAAACAGTTTAATTTATATAAATTGTTATTTCAATTTTGTTTGTACAAAACATAAATTTTCTTTGCAGACACAAACAATTAATCAACCTGTAAAAGTTCCTCAATATAATCATGATAGCTTAGCAAACTTTTTAAACCGTATTGCACCAAGTGTTTTACAGTTCTTAGATGATCAGCATGGAAGCAGTGCTTTTGATGACTACGATTTAATAGGTGGAGGAGAACCTGTTAAAAATGTTCAATTAATTAATAGGTTAAACAGTTTAGATATGTCTGACTTCAAGGTAAATCTAAGATTGATTATTATTAAAAACAATTTTATTTTTTAAATGGGTAAAATAAAGTTTTTTTTTAATAAACTATTTAATAAAATAAATTAATCTTATTTATAGGGAAAAATTAGCAATGTAACATGGAGTACTGGAGGTGGAACCTTGGCAGTTTGCCATAGTGCTACTCATCATGAAACATGGTGCAATGACCTAACTAGGATTGAATTTTACAATCTTTCAAAAGATAATTTGTTCATATCCAAACCAAACAAAACTTTAGAAGTTTCATCTTGCGTTACATCTTTACTATACCATCCTGAAGAACCTTCAATCATTGCAGCTGGTTTATTTAATGGTGAAAATGTCACTTTCATAATTAAACTTAAAATCTAATAAACATAATTTTAATTTTTATCAATAGTAGAGCATAATTTTGATTATTATAAAGTTAATCCATTAGGGTATATGTATTATATATCTTTTTTTGAAAATTTGACAACACCTTAAATTTTTACTTTATTTAGGATTTTTAAGCCAACTAGTCGATTAATTTCTACCAGATTGGGCTTAAAATACTCTTTAAGTGTAGCACTACGGATTAATATTTTTAAAAAAATTAATAATAAATTAACAGTTATTTTTATATGCAAAATATTAATAATGAATGTATTTAAAAATAAATGATTAATTGAATTGAACACTATTAATCCATAGCGTATACAGTATTACTTTCAAAATGTTCAAAGTTGATCAACCGGTTGGTTCAAAAACTAAATGTAAAAGTAAATGTAAAAGTTGAAATTCAAAGTTTCTAACAGTGAACTATATCAGAGACTTGATGCACAGTATAGGCCACTCAAATGTACCAAAATGATACATATATAATCTAGTCTATGTAGTGTATAATGCAAACATTTTTTTATTCATCAAAATCCTGCTCTACTATTTTAAGAACAAAAAATTATTTTATTTATATTTTGTAAACTTATCACAGTCTGGTTTCCATAAAAAATTTTAATTACTTTTAATTTATTAAAAATTAGTAATTTACTTTTCAATTTTTTAAGAGCATTTAAAGTGTATTTACATTATTTATGAATAAAATTTGTGTATAAAAATATTACAGGAGATGTTCTAGTTTGGAATCTCAGAGATGAATCTACAATAACACCATTACAAGTTAGTACTCATGGTGATTTAGTTTCTCAAGTTTATTGGCATCTTAGAATATTAAATGATTCTTCAGCTCTTGTATCATCTAGTGCTGAAGGTTATATTACCATTCACAAGTTAACAGTAAACTTTACGCAAGCCTCACTTAGTAAACGGTAATATTATTGTTTTTTTTTAAACTTTTTTAATAATGATTTTTTAAAAAAGATATAATTTGTTTTTTATAATTGACTTTTGCAGCTATAAAATAGCAAAAGAAAAGAATCCTGCTGAAAAAGCCAGACCCCACAGTGCAGGTGGCAGTAGGGAAAGAGCAGCTGAAGCAGGACTCAGTATTACATGTTTCGATTTTTCTTCAAAAGATCATACATTATTAGTTGTTGGTACTTTATGTGGTGGACTTTACAAGTGTATGCTTGATCGAGCCACTCCTATTGAAGGTAATAAAATATTTTCAGTTTATTATGAAATTATAAGTTTATATAGTATTTGTAGATATTTTAAAATTGAAATGTTTTAGGCGATGAAAATATTTTTGATCCAGTTGTGGATGAATATGATAGGCATAGAGGCACTGTAACATGTATTCGAAGTGCTCCTACAAAGAATCTTTTTGTGTCTTGTGCATCTGATAAAGAAGTGCGAATTTATGACTTTGATCAGGTAAATTCATAAATAGCTTCAAATATAAATAGAAGTAACATATAATGCTTAAATTTTAAAATAATCTATAAATTATTTAAATTCGCATAGACTGCCAGTTTGAAAGTTATAACGGTTGAAAATACAATGGTACAAGCAACCTGGCATTTTGGTAATCCTGATATATTCTTGGCCTATGGGGCAGGATCTGAAGTTAAATTTTTCAATGTTAATACTGGACGACCTTTGCCGAAAATGATGCTGTACTCCGAAAGTAGAGAAAATGCCAGTTGCTTAAGCTTTAATCCAAAACGGTAAATATTTTTCCATTTATCGATGTAATCAAATAGTATATTATGCCATGCGGAAGGTAAAGAATTGGCAAGTCCATAGAAAATGCAAATTGCCACCTGAGCCGAAGGCGACGTGCTATGGGGTCGCCATTTTATCTCCCGAGTTGCATATGCTATTTTTTGCAAAACCTATGGTAAAAGTGCCACATTCAAGTTCCGGCGCTGGGCGATAACGTTGTACTTTTACCGTAGGTGTTGCAAAAAATAATTTATTATTTTATTATCTGTCGTTTTTGTAACAAGCAAATAAGGAAACTGAGGATGCTTTAATGTTGAAATATTTGTCCGAGATTAGAGGAAACGCGTCGATAATACGAAAAATTCCTTTAAAAGCAATTGTTATCAACAAATAAAGCATACTTTATTTCAATTACTTTACTATTTGGTTCCGGAGTATTTGTAGTATTATATTCTCTCGTTTTCATAATAACCGAATAGGTCTAATTTTTGTGATAATTTGTAATAATGATGATGCTAGATAAATCTTATTTTTTAGCATAAAGATTCCTTTTGACATGAAATAATATTTTAGAGATTTAAATAAAAATATTTTTATTTTTAGTGAGATGGTGGCTATTGGAGATACTCGAGGAAATTTGGAAATCTGGAGAATACCACGGAAAATATCTGCATAATTTCAAGCTTTAATCAAATACTGTATATAACCCTTTACAGAATTTAATATTTCAATGGATTTTAAGCTTTATTACACTAATTTATTTTAATTTAAAATAATAGTTATTACTTCACATTATTTATACTTTTTTACGAAAAAATACAATTAAAAATAAAAAATGAAGTTGTACTTCAACTGCTTATATTTCGTTTTTTTTTGTTTTTAGAATTCATTCATATTAATTTCAACTAGCAAGTGATACCTCACTCGCTAACGCTCGTTCATTTTAAAACTTTTAATATGATGTAAAACATTCAGTTATTGTTTTTTGCAATATCTTGTTTCTAAATTACTTTTAATAAAATTTATTTATTTATAGATTTATAACGATTGATTTTAATTTAAAAACTATAGAATTATTTCTTGTTTTACAGATTTTCAAAGACTATCAACTTTGATAACATTATTAAATAAAAAAAAAAACGATTGTGATTCTTGATATACTATTGCATATTTTGTTGAGCTTATAAAATCGTTCATTATATTCAAAATTGATATTAAAATTCACAAATGGCCGGTAAAAAATAGGTAATTGCAAAACGATTCGTGCTTTTGCAGCTCATCTTTGAGACTGCAATTTTGTTTGGCTCTCGATGCCCCGCTATATAGCTGAGAATTTCCGGCTATTATTAGGCGTGCGCGCTCGGATGCTTTATTTGGTGAGATAACGCGAAAAGCACACACACGGCTCTTACGTACTATCCTCTTAGCTCGTGGCAATTGCGCACTTCACTCGTTATCAGGAGCCGTATTGTCGATTGTTTTAATTGAAATGGTTTTAAGAATAATGTAAGACGTTTGGTACGTTGTTGCGTTATTCGTCTTTCGATAACTTTACGAAACTTACGCACGCAATGTTATTCATATGATAGTGGCTTGTTTTTATGCTGCCATTTGACAACAACGAAATTATTGAGATGTGTATAATTGGAAGAACATATATTATTTAAGTTCACGTTAGTAATGCCGATAATTAGAAGAGTTTCTGAAGGTTAATAGAGTAAAGGTGAACATTTTCTATTTTAGTGATACTATTCTGGAAACTCGAAGCACGAAAACATCTATGATGAAATTATACTTGTATATTAATATCAAAAGTACAATTATAACTCATGATTTTAATTATTTACTACATACTCTCAAATAAAAAGTATTGTTAAGTTATAGTTGTTCTATACTATTTAAAAAAGTCAGATGTAAAATTTACTACACGAGTTTCAAGACTGTCGTGTAATATTTGCCCCGAAGCCGTATACATACGACGTCGAAGCGAAAGGTCATTCCCACCGGGTAAAGTGAAAGTATCCCAGCTGAAATTGACCTCTTCCCGAGCATTTAACTCGCCTTGCGAAATCGCTGCTTGCCTTGCGCGTGTTATTTTCAACTTTATTCAAACACCTTGAATCGAAAATATCCGAAGTTTCACTTATTTCATACTAAAGTATTACAATTTTTATTTCTTACTTTCTGCTGCGTTATTATTATACATCTTGAAATAAGGATTAATTTGACCATTTTTATCGGAAAAAATTAAATTTATTTATTTGATCGTGTTAAATTTCATGTAATGTGAATCCATTTTCAACTTTTTTGTATCAAAGCCAATATTTTTGTAGTTTTTTATTAAAAATAATTATACTTATGCTAATAAATTGGAGAGGTAAAAGGTAAAATGAAAATATTATTTAAAATAAAATTATTTATTTATTTTCTTTCATAATAAATTAGTTGAAACAAGAAAATTAAAAAATATAAGATCACAGACAATTAATCAATAATTATTTATCATCAACAGATAAATTAGCTCCAAGCCCTGCTCTAACGTAATGTGAAATTCGATTTTTAAGTTATTTAATCGATTGTAACTGGAACACACGCAAATAAAAGAAATAAGCAATGTAGTATACCGCGAATCGATTTAATCAATCAATCATCACAATAATCTAAAATAATCCAAGGAAAAAACAATTAAGTCCACGGAGTGCAAAGATAGTTTCAATAAGCAATGTAGGATTTCATAAGAAAATAAAATGAAAATATGTATCTTTTATTTATAAGCTTTTGTTTATATAATGGAAACTTCATTAATAAGCCTATTTTACCTTGATTAAATCAATTTTTGAAATTGCAAGAAACTTTATATGAAAGGTGTCAGGTATGCAAAAGTTACAACTCAGGAGAAATGCAAAAGTTCAAATAAAAATTCTGAAAACTAATTAGTAGTAGTTTTTTTAATGTAATAGAATTACGCTTAAATCTGTTATTATAATTAAAATCAAATTCCCAATCACGGAAATTTATTTAACGAATCCCTATTAACAAGAAATGATCGAAATTCTTTGACAAAAATATTCAGTACTACTAAACCGGAATATTTATTTCGCACTTACATAAAACTCCAAAACCCTAATTCCATGCATAACTTCTCAAATCAAAATCCAGTTACAATCTTCAAATTTTCAACTCCAATTGAAGCTCACAAAACGCATCTGCTTCGAATCCATCCCCAGTACCAAATCGAAGCAGTCATCTCGTATCGTCACAGCTTGCCAGGCCTCCTCTCCGATGTCCGTCCAAACTATTCCGTTGTTGACGACAGGGTGGCAGCTGCGAACCAATAAAAATCGATCGTTCAGCTGTCGATTCGGAATTAAAAACGAGTGCGCGCTCCCGCATGTGTACGTGAGTATCCACACGTATATATTTTTCAATTCGAGGCCGATGAGTCATTGTCGGGCGCGCGCTTATAATCATTTGTTCGCGTTTTAGTTGGATGCGCGCGACCGCGATTCAGCTCGTATCGAGAAGAGACTGGCTTTATTGGGTTCGATGCAATGGGAGCTGTATATTGCATTTGAATAATTTGAATTTTTTTTATTATTGTAGGTAGAAAAATTTGTTATGGCATTCGGTCAGGTGTTTTCTTTTAAAAAGTTTGATAGTTAACAATACATATAAAAACATAATGTAAACAAGTAAAAAAAAATTTGGTTTGATTTATATAAATAAATAAATTTTTTCTTATTTACTGTTAAAATCATAAAAATGTTACTTTTTATATTTATTGAATTCTTATTTTTTAGAATAAAAGAATTTAAAATTTTTTTGCATTTAAATTTTATACTCGAAAAATGATATATTCTGTTACCTTGAACCTTTTGGTAATGAAACTTGTTTACCATTTTTGATGCTTCACCTTGGTATTAGAAACTTGAATTGAGGTCCTTTTTTCTCTACAGCAACGTACTTGAAGATAATTTTATGAAGCATCTGGATTTCTCCACTACTCTGAAACTCAAAATTTGCCCTGAAAAGGGCAGTTGATACAAATAGATTTTTGTCCTGAAAAGGACACTTTAATATCTTATGATTGTTTTTTTTGCCCTGAAAAGGACAGTTTTTGTACCTTTTGTCCTGACAAGGACAGTTTAATATATCTTATGTTTGTTCTTTTTGCCCTGAAAAGGGTAGTTTTTTGTACCTTTTGTCCTGACAAGGACAGTTTAATATATCTTATGTTTGTTCTTTTTGCCCTGACAAGGGCAGTTTATTATATCTTATGCAGACGAATTAATTTATTCCTCATTTTTACTAATTTGCGGGCCCTGAAAAGGGCCCTAGGGAAAAGGGTATTGTGAAATTGGAAATCTATGGACGGGATGTGTGCAAAGGGGTACAATCAAGTTTTTTTTTCTTCTTTTTTTTTGTTGGTCCAGATATCTAGTAGAACAAGTTGAATTTTTTTAAATCTTGATGAGCCCTCGAATAATTATGAAACTGTTGATTTTTATTTTATGCCAATTGTAATTTGTGTTAAAGTACACCAATAAAATTGTGAACTATGGAGTTGAAATGGGCAATGAATATATAAAGAAATGCATTCGAGGGCTCGCGGAAAAAATATATAAAAGATAATGAAAATTGCGTCAATGAGCTTGAAAAAGGTTTGCGAAAACATGTAGGTATGTGTGATCCAGAAAACTGCTTATGAAAGAACTTCTTACACCTGACTCTTCATCTACTTATTATCTTGTCTTCTCTTCAATCTTAAGCCACCTTCGTCTCTTCTAAAAGCTACTTCATCTTACTCTTCATCGTCCTTTTTAAAGCTTGCGGTGAGGCGAGTTTCGGGTTTCTTCTCTAATGCAGCACTTTACGGAACACATTTTTTTTTTCTATTGCACGCTAGCGTTGGAAGACACCCATGCCGCCGCTCTCAAACCTTATCATCATCCAAATCCTTCTTCTAATCTTCGGGCCTAGCGCTTCTTCTTCGCCTTCCTTCACTTGTCTCGCATTCACACCTACGCTCACGCACTCATAACAAATCAATATCACACTCTCACTTCATCAACCTCGCGCGCTCGAACGCGCGGGCGGCTTACATATGTTTTTTTTGGGTTGGCTTTTCTTGCAAAAAGACAGTTTTTTTTTTAAGAAATTTTATTATTATCATCGCTTTTAAGTTTATTTAAAACAGGCACGTCTTCGCATGTAGGCGGATCGGCTTGGCTCGCGACTTCTGCTGTCCGCGATTCCCCGCCGAGGATAATTCGCGGAGGAACGCGGCACATCCCCAGCTTGGCGTTTTTTATATATGTTTGCCGAAGCTGGGCTTTTTCGGAGCCCCGTCGCCACTCACTCGCTTTTTTATTAACGCACGTTCATACATTCATAACAATCGTACACGTAAATGCATTAGGGCCGCTGCCGCTAACGCGTTGCTTTTTTAACTCGCTACTGTTTTATCACATTCGCGCCCGAACTCCAGCTTTCTTGATTAATTTTTTATTTCGTGAATCATCCTTGTCTCCTACTTTTAAGCTCTGCCCTGTATTCTTACGAATCTATCCTAAATCCAGCTTTGACATTCGTATGCCTTCAACTCTTCAGCAATCAAATTTTTTTTCCTTGTGTCGGTCAAAAAACTCCTCTCGTATGCAATGCGTTGAAATCTAGGCGGTACTTATTCTTCTGTAGTTATTATGTGGTGATTTCTTACTTTTTTTCTTAATTATGCCTGCTTAGGTGTGTTTATGTGTGTGGTTTGGGTGAGATTATGTGAAATACATACGCGACATTATGTATTAGTGAACGAATCAATACGCGTTTTACAGAAACGTTGTTTTTATTCATGTGCATTTATATTTCGTCGGCACTTGGTGTCGGGACGGCTCCTTCCGATTTCTTTGCTTTGTCATTATTTTCTCACTTCGCTTCCGTTACCAAATTCCATTCTATTTATTGTTTACATTTTCCTTCAAAAACCTTTCATTTTAATACTTATCACTTCATTCTACGTTATCATTTTCTAGAGTTTTTCTTCAGCTATCCAAAGTGAAAATTTTCAATTTCAAATCTTTGGTTAAATGAAGAAAACTTACAAAACATACTTAACTAACGCTTTTTATCCATCATACTTCGTGAATATCGCCAAAGTCGTTGTAATATAAAAACGGCAAATTAAAGATTTTTTTCTCTGGGTACCAAAGAAATTTTTCAAAGATGGTAATAACATTTTTTTTTTTTTCATTTACACGCGCATTTACAACGACTTTTGCCATATTCGCCTTACAATAAAAACTTTCCTATCACGCTTTTAACACTGGTATTTCGTACATTCCTTTGCCTCACTAAGTAATACTTGTCGCTTTTCTTCGCCTACTCAAATCACATTACAATCGATATATTTCTATATATGTATATATATTTACAATTCGATAAATTTATTTTTCATCATTCTTAGCGTTTTCTTTTCTCCATCCTCATTTCTCATTTTTTTTTGTCACCGACACGCAAACGACTCGAGAGCCTTGAAAGATTAGTTTTTGTTTTTCGAACGGAAATCACAGTGATTCGTAGCTTAAAACTTAAATCTTAACTAACGCCGTTTATTTTTTGTTTTACATGTTGCAATAGTTTATCTCGAAGATTCAAGGAACGGACCGCCGTTTTCCTTGCGTCTTTTACTTTCGCCTTACGTTCCTTTGATTCATCCTCGTCGACGCGCGAAAGAACAAAAAAATCATCTTTCATCTTAAAAATTATTATACATATGTATATATAATATATATAGTTTGTATATAATATAATAACGCTCTCCGTACGAATAAACATTTTCGCTTACATACAACTTTCTCTCGCGTTTAAAATGAGAAAACAAACGTAAAAATGCCTCGATCGGTGGAGATGAGATTATACAGTACGCTTAAAATTGAGACACAAACAATTTTTGCATGAATTCGTATTATTTACGATTAGTACAGAACAAAAAGAAATTACAAAATTAAGGCTTACGAAAAATCGCGCGTGTGAATGATAAACCATTTTTTACTTTACTCAAAAAATACTTCATTATTTATTATTTTTTTTTTCAATTTACTTCTCAATAATTATTCAATTTTGGCATCTTTTTCAATATAGTCATTGACAAAAAATTTTTTCTTTCTAAAACTCATTCATGCGCGCGATTTAAGCGAAGTTTGCGCGTTTACACTCAGAACAATGAATCGATAATTTTTGTCTCACGAAATAAAAAGATAGGTACACGGTGAATGACGGAATTACGGAACTGAAAGGTCGCGAATAAACAGATTCATCACGCAAACTTGAGTTGATTAGGAAGCACTCACGCACTTTTGCTCTTTTTCTTGATCTCCACTTCATGTCGAATGTGTGTGTATGTGTTTGTTGCACAGATAATAGTTTTTATTTTCCAAAGAGATTTCAGTGTTTCTTCATACGCGCACGAGTCGATGCGAAAAACGCTTCGCGTTCGCGCATCCGAAACACACAGTTCATCACGTTTGCACTTACAATCTTGTTTATCGATATTATTTCCTTATAATCTGTTCCGTTCGCTTCTAAAATGTAGTCAGTACGTTCCGCCGCATTAATCGGCGGCGGGCGAAAAATCCTGCGCGCGAATTTTCGCGTTTCGCGCCGTAAACATCTCTTAACTTTTTTTTTTAATTAACCTCGCATTTATCCTTACACTTAAACGTATAAATTTTTCTCCCGGGCGTCGCTTGGTAGCCCCACCTTATTCGTTATGCGCCATCCTATTTTCAATTCGTATGTCCATCCGAAAAATTCTATTGCAAATTTGCCTGTCGATTTATTCGAGCGATACCGGGAAAATTGATTTATCTTCATCATGGCGCGCATTCGCGAATGCGCACAGAACGGATGTGTGTACTCGGTGTGTACTAAAATTGTGAAATTGGACATGCGTTTTACAAACTGCAGAACTTTGTATTCTGACGATTTTTTATTATACATACTTTTATTTCATTTTGATTTTCGAGAAAAATTACCCCCCCTCGTGTGCGTCTGCGCGCCTTCGCGAAACCCTAAAACTCTTACTTTTTTTTCATTTAAACTTCTAAGGCACAAGGAGGAAGAAAAATTTGCGATTTCGCGGATCCGCGGTCATTGTACAATGTCTTAAGTTTACATACTTTCGTACTTTCGAATTACGAATGCGCTTCCGAGCCCGCCGGGGCGACGTTTCTACGTTTTCCATCGACTGTTCGTCAATTTTTATTCCTTTTTTTACTCATCGTTGCTCTATACAAAAACGAGGCGCAAAAGCTTCTGAATGTACGAGAATTTACAAAAAGAACTTCGCTCATTGTGTTTATTATGTACAAATATAGTCGCGCGTCGCCCTGGCGCGCATAATTTTTTTTCTTATTATTCATTGGTGCATCGTCAACGCTTTCTCCCTCCTTATGTTTGTGATTTATTTGGAATCTTTAAACTCGGCTTTCTTAATAGCTACGGTCTTAAAAACTACTTGACCTTTCGTGTGGTGTCGTTCATGGTTCACGCGCAATTTCGACAGTATCAACATTTGTGTTTTAGTGTGTGTGGTGTATGAGTGTATGATTGTGTGTATGTGTTACTATCTCTCTTATTCAAATTTTTTCTTTCCGCGCTTTCCGACGCAGCCGCCAGCGAGCGCAAAATTTTCGTGCACGAGTAAAATGTTTCTCGAATTCGCTTTGTAAATTTTTTCGATCGTGCATCTCTAGCTTTGCGCTTACCCCGGCACGTCGCTTTACTTTGCGTGACCCTGATTCAAGAGAAGCTGCAAAAAGATTGGTTTTCCGGTAGTGGTTAATTTTTTGCTTCAATTTTTTTCATTTCATTCTGCTCGTGTTTCAAAGGGAAACAGAAAATTATTCGAAACAATAAGAATATTCATTTTTCTCTTTCGCGTGAGATGATGAGCTTCAATTAGATTTTTCCATACATGATAGTCCTAAATATTTAACGATCTTCGCTTTCTCCTTTATAGAGGGGTAAGGATGACGAAAAAGAAAATCATGGTACCGTTACATTTCGAAATTCCTCGTGTCACCGAATCTTCGATTTTTTCCTTCTGCGTAGAACAGAAGGAATTAAGGCATCGGAGGTTCCGGAAAACATAAAGGTAAACAATTTTTTTTAGATTTTTTTTAATTTTTATTATATGGAATAAATTTTTTAAACGATCGCAATAAAAATAATTTTGGAACAGGACGATTAGAATGAGAAAAAAAAAAATAATAAAACAACGCGAAAGAGATCTTTTTGGCTGGGAGAAAAAATAAGCTCCCGGAGTATTAGAGAAAACAAAAATAACTTTGTCAAGAAAAGAAGGGCTCTTCTTTTCTTTATAGTGTGCATTTCGGATTTGCTCGATAATTCTTCAAAGACCATTTGAACGAACCTAATGCGAAGAACGGTTTTTTGTACGTTAGATTATCACATAAAATGCCGATCGACTGGGGGCCGTTCCAAATACTAAAATTTTTCCTCCTCTGTTCGTGCGAAATAGAATAAAAACCATTTCTGTTATTCAAAATTATCGTAACAAACTAATTTGTTAATAATAAAAAAATTAAAAAAAAGATAATTTCTTTTTCAAAAAATTAAAACAGGTAAAATGAGTGATTGTACATCGTCGCCTGTGAAAAATTTAGACGATCAATCTGTAGGAAACAGATGAGAAAAATCATTAAAAAAAATATCCTTTTCGAAACGACCCACCAGTCGCCATCGCGATTACTTACGTCTAATATCTCGTGTATGTTTAACCCTAAAAAAGTTGGATTTCTTAATATATAGTTTATGTCCATGCTCCTGCGCGCGCGCGCAACGAAGTCGAAGAATCGACGCGAAGGAAAAAAATAATAAAAAGGAGGAATACATATTACGCGCACGATACTTCGACTTTCCTTTATACACACTTTATGGATCCGCGATCGACGAGAACGCGAGTTTGCTTTTTCGTTAAATTCGACGAATTTTCATTTATTTTTAGTTAATTGCATTTAATACGGATTGAGATCTACGGTTCTAATGCGAGTATAACGAAAAATTTCTAGGTTTAGCCAGAAAATCAGTTTTGCTGTCGCGTCATCGTCGATTTCGGCCGCTTATTGATTTACTTAAAAATTATAAAGTTAACCACGATTTTCTCCACTCCACTAAACTTATGCCTTGTATTTGCTCGTTTTACCGTGTGCATATAGTATACAATATAATATATGCGTGTGTATCGTGTATATATATACATATACTCAAATATGTATTACCCAAGTATCAAGTGAAACGTTGTTTTGTTTTTAATACAATTGTGTGTACTCGATTAAAAATTAGCAGTACCTATTAGGGTGTGTCAGTAATCACAGCTAAATTCATTTCTTCCGCGAAATGTCGGCTCGACTAAGTTGACTTCTTCGCTTGTCGATGCGCGGTTAGCAAGAAAAAAAAATCGACTTATCCTTCTTTTTTTTCTTCAATGCAAGTTTGAATTTTCGCGTCCCGTTATCTCATCTCTCGCGCGTATACATACATGCACATATACACACACATATACAAAATATTTGTGAATTCTTGCTGGACGTTTTTTCTCGTATTGATTCTCAATGTGTATATTACGATAAAAAGGTGGGACACTACGCGTAGTTTTTTACGTTTATTAATATTAAGATGATGCTTCGGCTGTTTCGTCGTTAAAAGCTAGATTTAAATTAGTTTGAAATTTTGCGGACTCAAAAAATGAAATAAGCGGTATCTTTAGCGAGAAACTAGAATAAAAATGATTGGCGATTAAAAAAAAAAGGAACATTAACGAGACGTCTACCGGAACAAAATAGTACAGAAGGTTGCTTAAAAACTGTCCTACTAAAAAGTAAATGCCATTTACACGGTAGCTTTTTGAACAATAATGAAAACGCGTCATTTCATTGATTCACTCTTTCTCTCTCACACAGACACACACCCATGAACACATAATAATCAACATATGATAATCAACACATAATAACCAACACATGCATACTACCGACATAGAAATAAATTTAGTGAGAGAAGACAAAATTTTCCGGACGAAAGAGCTCAAAAACAAACTACATAATTTTCGGATGATTTCCTCGTGAAAAGAAATAAAAGAACTTTTCTGTGCACTTAAATAAAAAGAAAGAAGATTGGGCTTAATGTATATAATTAATGTAAAGAGAGATTTATAAACTTAAGCTCGTAAGGCACAACACACGCGACTAAACTAAAATCTTGGCACGAGCAAGCATTGCGCACTTGTCGTCTTGTAAATTTTAATCAAATTGTAAATTTACATTCGGTAATCATAATCCGCCTCTCATGCTAGACGATACTTAAATACTAAGGAAAATTTTAAGTGGATTGTTCTCGCCATTAATCTTGGATTACCTCGACACATTTCTTCTAGCCGCTTCGCTTTTTCTCAGCGAGAAAGGCATATTCCAGGGAGCAAACTCAATCCCGATAAATTGAAATTTTCGATGAATCAATTTTTTCCGATATTATTATTATAAAAAAAAGCAAAATAATCCAAATATTTTTTTGTAAGCTTCATTAATATATCATTGCTTTAAAAAAAATAAAATATTAGTTAAAAAAGCTTTTGTATATCAATGAAAATAAGACTGCGGAAAAAATTTATTTTTTAAATTTGATTGTTTCAAACTCAATCTGTGTTGATGTAATCTTATTAATAAATTTTTTTTACATTAATGTATCGAAATAATAAGTAAATTATATTACAAATTTCTTGTTTTTCTACAATCAACAGATCAAAATTTTAGGCAACTAGCATCACTTTAAAGCACTCGCATGCTCTAAAGATTGAGTTTGCTCGATTATATGATAAAAAAAAAATAATGAAAAACAAGTGTACTTCAATGCCTCATTCAATCAAAAAACAGTCATACAAACGATTTTTACCATCCCTAAATAATCAAATTATGTATACATCGCAATTAATTACTCTCGAACGATACTTTGCAAATCTGCCTTGCAAAGCTACGCGCGAACCAAAAAAAAAACGTAAAAATACTCTTTTTATCCTTAATGAATAATTAAAAAACAGTTATAATAATATTAATAGTAATAAGAGGAAAGAAAACAAAACTTCACGGATACGGAGGCATCGCAAGTGACTCGTCGTCACTTTCGTCACCTTAGCATAAAGCTTGTAACTGCGGTAATGACTTATATTATAATTTTGTACAGTTAAAAACAAACCCATTCTTCCATGTTTCCCCCCTAGAAAATTCTATATAAATCGCGCGTATAAACTATTTTGTAATATAAGGTCCATCGAATTTCTGCTGTTGTGTCTTTACTCTCCCGTAAAGTTTTCTAACATCTCAAATAGCTTCTTATCTCTTCATAGTTTCAATCTTTGAAATAATCACTCGCCGTGACACTTCGATAAATTGCTGTCGTACAGCCAATCGAAATGCACTGGTTTGTATTGATCAATAATAAATAAACCGTTAACGTGCCTCGCGCTAAAAGCATCGTGGCACCCACTGGGTCGGTTTAATTAAATTTAACTTAAATTTACATAAATAAAAAGAAAAATAATGGTACTTTTATCAGTTTTCAATAAGAATGGGAGACGTAGAAGCAAGAGAGAAAGCGAAAATAAATTTCTACGTTTAAATCAGTGTTCGAAAGTTTAAAAGAGAAGATCTTGCGCAAAAGGTGAAATTGAAGCTCATCGTTTTCCGAAAAATGGGTCTTTGCGCAGCTTCGCCATACCACTCCGACATTTTCTGTAATAATCTGTACGCGCGTGTCTGTGTGTATGATTGTGTGAGTGTCCGTTTAATAATACACGATAATCTAAAATACATGTTTACATCTTTATACACGGCTCACAAATAGAGAATCGTATCTTAAACGTCATTACAATTATCGAAACGCAGTTAGCGGGGTTAGTTCGTATTTTAGTGTGCTCGACTCTGTCCGGCGCTATCAATGCAGTACTTTAGGTAAGGCAAGCCCTACCTAGCCTTCAAAAAAATCAGCAGTCTGTTGAATTCGTTTCCACTTACTTTCTTTACTCCTCTTCCTCCTAACGGCTTCAAAATTAAAATCACAGGCTTTCAAAGGAGCCCCCACCACGTTATCTCTCCAACGAATAAAGTACAGAGTGCGTTCTTTGCTGAAGATGGCAAACAAAGTGCAATTGAAACACACAAAAAACACAAGAGCTCCGTCGAGCGAGAAGTTTTTTTCGCTTTCCTTGGGCGCACCAAATTGACCGCGTGTGTACGGTGGAGGTGATGAAACACGCACACTCCGACTCACAGCATTTCAAAGCGTCTTTGCTCTTGGTAAACGACACTAGTGGCGCGCACAAAAGTGTTCACACTCTCGAATCTCGACGGGCCCGACGCGCACTTCGCGCTCGATACTACCGCTGCTGATGTTATTGCCTCGGTTGAACGGTATCAAGCCTGAACATTCAGGATCATTTTAAGATGCTGGGAGATAAGGCAGGGTCTCTCCGCCTCGCTCTGGCAGCTGCCCATTAGGCCGGTCCAGTGACTGGGTGGCTTCGGCAAGCTGGCAGGAGAAGGCGGCTCAGAGAACTTGGCCCCGGCGTAAAAATTGTTGGTCGGACTGCCTCTGCAAAGTTGAAGTAAAACCGACATTTATACATCAAATTCAATAAAACAATTTTCGCTACTACGTTCATCGGATCGATAATACGAAACTATACCTTGGACTATCGTGGCGCATCGGCGAGTTGCGGGGAATGTTCTTGGCCGAGCTGCACGATGGGCTGGAGCTCTGTCGGCCGTTGGAGGAGCGGCTGTTACGCCCGCCGCTGCCGCCGTTGCTGCCGTTGGGTGAGGCGCTGCTGTTGGGGCTGCTCGCGCCGTTACTGCCGCTCGCGAAGTAAGTGGCGGTCTTGACGTAGTTGGAATTGCGCTGGCCGAACTTCTTGCCCTGGCTACTGTTGGGCGAGCCCTGGCGCTCGATCCTGTTGTTGGTCTTCGGCGTTGAGTTCGTCATTTTTGCTATCGGAGAGGCTGTCGGAGCTGCTCGATGGTGCTCGCTGCTAAGCTGGTAAACTGACACGGTCTAAGGAACGCCTGAAGTAAAAAAAATACATTTTTTAAATCATAATTAATGTTTTGTTTTTATCTTCGCTAAATTGTTTACGCGACGGTTAACGGGTGCAGTGTAAATAAAAATACCAAACAAAGAGCCGTTCAACTTTCTTTGTCAACTCGAAAATATCGAAAAGCTTAAAAAATACGTACTTATTTCTCGCGTCCAAAATTAAACGCTACTTTCATCACAAGCGCGACTAGTAAACAAGCTCCTTAAATCTCTCCAACAAAGAAAGCCCCCGAGGCCCAAAATCTACATTCATCCTTCCACCAGATTTTCCCTCCCTCCACAAACCAGCCAAGCAAACGCCCCGAACACCTGGCCGATTTTCCAAAAATTTTTCCCAAACGGAGCAGACAGCAGCAGGCCAGACTTTCCCACTGACTACAGCGAGCCTCTAACTTCCCGTTACGTGATACATTCACGTATATACCCACACTCGCGCGCGTCAGCCAGACGCAGAGAGAGAGAGAGAGAAAAAAAAAACGAGAAGCCCAAGCGAGACCTGGCTTTGTGAAAGCCCGGCGGGAGTCGGCAACCGGGCCAAGTTAGAAAGTATACGGGCTCGCGCAGGGAGGGAGGGAAAGAGAGAAGGGGAAGAGGGGAAAAAATACAAAGAGAGATTGCCTGCAGCAGGGGGAGGGTAGGGAGAATGTCGGACGAGCCGCCAGCGTCGGGCGAGTATGCGGCTTCTACGCAGCTTGAAAACACATCCAGAGTCTTACGTTACGGATTTGGCATCGATTTGTGTTTTTTATTGATGGCTTGTTTTGACGCTCGCTCCGCGCTATCGTTTATTCATGATAATGCCGATTAGATTTACACGTGGCAGTGGGGACGATGGGAAGGGATAGACTCTACATTAATGAATCATTCGGTCAAGCGTAAAAACCGATCAACAATCCCATGCTTAAAATACAATTCAATCGTCGACTTACATAAATATAAAAAAAAAAACATCTCGAGAGTCTCGTGCTCGTAACCGCTCTTCATAACTAGTTTTTCCGAGGCTTGCGCAACGCGAGAGCCAGCCCAGTCATAATGCCTATATACTCCACGCTCGATTGCGGAAAACAGTTTCGTGACGCGCGTATATCGAGCCTGCGCTCGCACCGAATCATCTGGATCTTTCTGCTGGAAACTTTCTGATCTCTTGCGGCTCGATCCGGCTCTACTAACTCGTTTGTATCGGGACTTTCGAATCTCGTCTTTTGGACCTCTTGCGTCGCTTTTTTAGTATAACAATGGGCTGAGTGCGCGGCTCGATGGGGGTAGAGACGTGGCGTGTTCTTTTTGTGGGGGGAGAGAGAGAGAGGCGGAGCGCGTGATATTTTAGGCGGCGAGGCTGAGAGTTGAAGATCGAGAATGAAAAAAATAGAGGATTGTATCGAGCGAGGTTCGAAAATAAAGAGATACGTGAAAACAGAAGGTGGAACGAGAGAGAGAGAGAGAGAGGGAGAGATAAAGCCTCGGGGTCTTTAAATTCGGATCGCGCGAGCGCGTGTATTTTTTCGTAAACAACACGAGTATACCCGCGTAATTATTTCCTTGAGCCAATTATAAATATAAAAAGCGCGCTGGATTGTCGATTTGTTTGGCTCTGCGATCTCCTCGAGCTCTGGTGAAAGGCTGATTAATTAGGCATGCGAGCGCGCGCATCTGGACGACGCAGCTGGCTGTTTGATTTTCATATCGTATTTACGAGAGCTGCTTTCGCAACTGCATTGGCTTTCGAATTTACGTCGGCTGCGAGCGGAGAGGGATGCGAAAATAGGTGATATCGCTATCAGGCTGGAATTAATCGGCTTATTGTTGATGCGCGAGCAGGAAATGAAGATAATTTATTTACGCTGCTCCGGAGTGTTTTGTTTATGAGAGTTTGTTTTTTTTTCGGAGCAATTAAGGCTGGCCGTTTAAGTTTACATTTTGGTTAAATGCTGACGAGGGTTAAGCGCGTTTTGGAATATTTGCTTGGGATCAGTGAATGAGCTTGAGGTAGTAGGTAGTCGATGAGTTTTAGTTCTCGGTGCTATCTTTTGTCATCGATTCATCGAGTATTGAAGACCATATGTTAGAGTTGTAACAAAGGCGGACTTTGTAGAAATTGATATTCTATTTAGAAAAGTATAACAATGATGAAATCATATTACGTGGACGTATATATTCAAAAATGTAAATAAATTTTAATTTATGCAGAAATAAAAAAAAATGTATTCCTACGTAACCAAAGTATTATTGAAATTTCAGGGGAATGAACTGAAACCGCGATAAAAAAAGTTGGGATTTCAAATGACTCGGCAGACTCTTAGTCAAAGAAATATTTTTTCGTAAGCTCAATAAACTCTTTAGTATCACGTGTTTAGTCAGTTACCTTTCCCAATAATAAATTAACTTTTCAAAGACTCTCCCAACCGATTTCAAAACCATTGAACATAATTAACACGAAGACCGACATCAAGAAGTCTCTTTAAATTCTTATTGTGGCACTCGAACAGCGTACGTGAGTATGTACATACACACGTATGCATATATTCCACAGTCGTGATTATTTCCATCTCTCAAATTCGCCGTTGTTTCTTACGGTTCTTCGAAATTTTTACTTTATTTTATCGCATTTGTATGTAATTTTTTTTACTTTATTACGTTATATTGCATAATTTTGCGTTATTTGACTTTGTTTATCTAATATTTTTGATTATTTTACATAACTTTTTGAAAACTTGACGTTACTGAGCGAGTTTTTACAGCATTTTGTAACAATTTTATGTTATTACTAAATTTTCTTTTAATTTTACGTCATTTTATAATATACAAAATCATGGGAATTAGTGATCAGCACGTGTTGAAAGTATCCCCTCCGTCGATACGCATGCCTATGACTGTTCTCACACGCACATTCATATACATTCACACACACACATATATATATACACATACAAATATACTTCTATCGAGCCGCGGACAAAGACGAGAACAGATGACAACTCAACTGCGCAATAAAAGCCCCGGAGCAGAGCTCCTAAAAAAGGTGGTAGGGATCATTTTAAGGGGAACCTACCGCGCGTGTTTCTGCGCGCAAGATATATACGCGCGTGTGCGTACACGCGTTAATAACAGGCTTCACTTTGCTCCGCCGGCTTTTAGACTCTGAATAACATATTCCCGCCGCGTTTACGTAAAGGGGAATTCAGGGCTCGCACGCGGATGAGAAAATAAATCGCGGTCTGAGTATAGACTGAGTTTTAAATTTAAGACGAGCCATCAAAATTTTAAATATTTTTTTATATTGGTTAGTAGGTAGTTTTAATTTATTAAGTTTAATTAATTTAAATTAACAAATATAACTATATAATATTATTATTATTATTTATTTTGA
>UELX01002022.1:0-35582 GCA_900480035.1 Eupelmus urozonus
TACGGCAGCGATTTGAAAAAATGATGATATTCGAGAAATCGAAAATTCTGTACTAAATTCCGCATAATCCTATACTTTTTTGTGGAATTGCTCATATACATATTATATATTATTTTGCAGACTGAGCTGAGGCCTCAAATTGTTTTGTATATTTGCAACTTTTGCAATTTTGCTTAATACATGAAATATAATGAAATACAGAAAGTCAGAAGGTTTACAAATATTTTCACTTATATGTTTATTTACTTCCTTTTTTTCCAACATTATTAAAAAAGTTTTAATTTGTTCTTTTACATATTCAAGTACACGAAAAATTTGATGGTTTTCTTCGAAATACTACTAAATTTCGTTCCAATAATTCAAGTCATAAATCCATCTGACTGAATTGAAAAATTCATGGGCTTAAAACTCATTCAAGAGATTATAGCCACGCAAAATCTTCTTTTATTCAACGTATTTTCTGTTCAATTATTGAACAGATGCACTCTGTTCAATAACAATTTCGGTCACCGCATTCATTATAATAAAGGACAACAATTTTTTAAGCGTTTCCTGTGATGTAAAATTACGTAGCAATATATGGTTAATTATTAACTATTAATGTCACTGTCTAGTTTTAGAGTCTTCTTTATGCTGTGAAACTCGCACTTAAGAAGGATTTTTATATTATACTTTTAAAATAAAAAATAATATTCAAAACAAAATAAAAATTAATGTTTTATTTGATATTATGCTCCGCAGTAGTAGAGTACATTTTTATAAAAACAAAAACGCATTTTATAAAAGTATTATTTTGTAAATATAATCTAATATCAGATCCCAACTTGATTAGTACTTTTACTATATTTTTCTGTTAAGAATTAGTGATTTATTATTTCTTATTATCATTTCTAATAAGATTAAATGGACGCCTCTTACTAATCCATCTCGTTTTCTATCTTCATCTTCCCCTATTCAGGTGCCGACGTAGCCTTTGCATTCGACACTGTCCCCGATTTCCTACGAACCCGCATACGCATCAAAATCTTTCCTGTATCTCAAATCAAGGAGGGTGAATAATATCAGCCACAGCAGTCGTCCTTGACTTCTGAGAAGAAAAAAAAAATAAAATAGAAATATTCTGGAAGGTATGACCTTGCTAGTGAATTCGCAAAATTCATCATTTTTGGTAACAAAATGATGTTTGATATTTTTAATCAATTAACATTTTGTTAAAAATACAGAATTTAAAAAGAGTAATTTTTATTCTATATATACTTTATGTTATTCATTGTTTTTATCAATTATTTAACCAATTATGAATTGTTTTACGTTTTTAATTTGTATGTGCTGTAGAAGTTTACGTAAAAAATTGCCTTTGTAATAGCAAAACAATAATTGTTCAAGAAAAATGAATAGATTACAACAAAAGTACACTATAAAATAAATCTTTTGTACGTATCCGTTCAGCGAATCGTTATTAACAAACATAACAAATGAATGAAAAATCAATGAATATGATGCAATGCAATTAGTCATTGCGTTTTCTTTTGATAAGGCATAAAGAATGGCATTGTAATACTCTCCAATAATTTAATTATCCATCTGTGACAGCTCGATCAAATAAATTAAAAATATTTTTATCTCTAGTACAATAAATACGCGTATAATAAGTTTTATGTTATAAAATATTGCTTAATTATTTATTATTCAAAAAATGAATATTTAATTTAATAATCATTAAGCTAAAGAATAAATGCACATAAAGTCACAACAAAAAACAATGACTGTTGACTTTTATACCTTTAAAAACTTTAGAATAAATATATAATACATCCGTTCAAAAAAATACAGTGCTTTGAAAATAATAATCGAGCTGATACACTTTACACACAAGTATGAACACACATTTCTCAAAGCGTAATAATGCACAGCTTTCCAGTTTCAATAAGTTGCCAGAAAATTAAAACCGGTCACTAACTTTACGACTCTCGAAAATTCTAACCTTTGTAATTCAGCAGATAGCCATAACCGTTACTAACGCGAATCCGTTCGGTCTCTCTTTTTTATTATTTTTCAGACCTCCCGCTTGCTCGAGATCACGTACGCAGTAAAATAAGAGAGCGGCATTCAAGAATTGAAATATCTTCCATAATTATCAGTATTTTATTTTCGTATTTTGCATAAAACTTACGGCACGAATTTATTCAAGTTCAGCCAATAAAATAGTAATTGAAAAATTATGATAAGGTTTCTTTTACAGTTTTACCGGCTCAAAGCAATTTAAAAATAACGTATTTAGTTTTCAAATAAATCCTCAATATGATTTAATCAATAGCATTCCTTTAATCTTCTCTATTTTAAAAAAAAATTAAATACTCAATGAAATCAAACATTTGTAACATACACATACGAAACAACCGTAGAAACGACACCCCCGCTCTTCAAAAACGCCTAAATCAACATCAACCCCCATAACATGAAAAAAAGGCCGCAGAGAAAAAAAACATACGCGCGGCCCAATAAAATGAAAACTGTATTATCGCGCCAATCGATCGGCGCAAAAATGCAGGCTGCGCGCGAGCGCTTTTTTATTAGTTCCAGCCGCTCTCTCTCTCTCTCTCTCAAAGCGCGCAAACGTAAAAGAAAAAAAATCGCTCGAGCTTTCGTTATTCCTACTTTCGCAGCGGCGTACAAGCAATCTCGCTTGCCACATAAAACGCCGAGACTAAATTATTTGCCTCCCCCACCCCCAAGTCCGGATAAAGCGAAACAAGAGTCAAACAGCGATAAACATACCTCTCGCACTGCCGGACTCGTGCGTATATACACACTGAACGGCGGCTCTATGCGCGCAATCACCATCCTCTTCTGGCGGAAGTCCCCCCCCCCCCCTCGAGAAAATCCTCCACGAAAAATCCACCTCTTGTCTTGCCTCTATCTCTTTCTCTCTTCTCCGTAGGAAGCGCTCGACTGGCCGTAAAGAGCCGGAGGGGCTCCGTGGGTGGCAAATGGAAATTTCGATCTACCGCCCGCACACATAAACACACAGAGCGCCGGCCAAGAGAGAAATAGATATAGGTCGCCTGAGAAACAGAGAGAGAGAGAGATGGAGTGAGGGGCAGAGAAAGAGAGATGGATTGGCCGAGCTTTTGAGGGGTAAAAACGAGGAGAGCGGGAAATGTAAAGATGGATATAGGGAAAGGGAGAGAAGAGAGCTCGGTTATGCGGGAGACCAGCGAAATTGCCGCTGGCTGCATGACGATTTTGCTAAAGGATCGAGAAACGTTTGATCACTGCGGACACGAGACCCTTTCTCTCCTCCCCAACTTTATTTTTAAAGTGCCCTGCTGTCTGATAGGCTTTTTCGGAGCTGAGAGAGACGTTCGAGAGCGCAGGGAAATGAAAGCGTGGGAGTAGCTGGGGAATAGAGTGTATATTGAGATTCGAGGAAAATTTGGAGTGGTCATTGCTGGAAGAGATGTAAATTGATGTGTCTTGTTGATAATTGCTTTTTGAAGGTCGTAGCGAGGAGGAAATGATTTTTTATGAGTCAGAAGGAAATGTTCTGATGTTGCAGACAGGTAATTATAGTGGATTTTGTTTCTTTATGAAATGTTTAAAAATAAGAGATGAAAATGATAGGATAAAAGCGGAACTACGATAGTATGTATAAATTGATGAATATCTATTCGAGAACTATGTAATTTCATGGTTCAAAGAAGTCATTCTGATATTACAGACAAGTAATTAATTGCTTTTTATTCTTTTTAAAGTACTGTAAAGACAGATCTATTACAATAACAAGTTAAAAATACATTTATAGTACTAGTACTAAATTAGAAAAGAATATTTGCCTTTGAGGATAAAACGTATGAAATCCAGTAGTATATATTAACAGTAACCGTTGAAAATAAAATATAAAGTATACAAAATTATTCTCTTTTAATTCTTATATCTAGATAAAACTATAAAATTTGTAAAAACTGTTATTGAATTTTATATAATTTTCACTTCGAAGAACGTGTTAAAATGTTGTTTGAGCAATCTCATAAATAAATCGAAGAGTCAAGACACCATTACGCTAACCGTCAGAATAGAATGAATTTATAATCTCAAAGGATTATAGCGAATAGATCTATATACATTTTTTTATCGCCTTTTTCGCGTGCTTTTAAGGCCACATTAATGGTGCCGCCAAGATGTTCGAAATAAACGTAAGACAAAATTAAGGTAGCGGTTAAAGGATATCATACCTTCTTGTAGGAACTTGGTTACGCTTCTACAAGGGCTAATTACCAGAGTTAGGTTCAAAGATGAAGTATATAAAGTTTGGTTAAGATGCGTGGAATCGAGCCGAGTGCACAGCGAACTAGGCTAAAGCATTTTATGTAGCAATAAGTTCTAATTCAGAACGATTTAACAGATAACCGAATACTGTAACTACTGAGAAATTTCTCAGTATAATATTTCATTATTTTATGTATAAAAAATGCGTTCTTTTTATAAAAACAGAAGTTAACAAGATTCAGCAGCGCGAGACGGCTAATAAAATAAAACGTCACATCTGAATAACCTAATAAAGAAATACAGATTAAAAACAAGAAACGATCTCAATGTAGCTCAATAAATTTCATCATTCCGCCAGTCGCTTTCTCCGAAAGGCGGCATTTCCAATTTAAATTTTTTCTCACTGCGCGCACTCCCAGGCAGAGGAGCGCCGCACCTACAGTTTATATATGCGTTTTAGTAAACATTATCATAAATAAATCTAAAACGTTGCATTTCGTTGCGAGCATTACCATAAATCTAAATAGATAAGCCGCGCAATATGCGGCCGAAGAGGGAACGGAAAGAAAAGAGGAAAGAGAAAGAAAAAAGTAGGCGTTATTCCTGCGACTCTAAGCAGTTTACGCTCGCAGGCCGCGCTCGGCTCCCATAGGCTTTTCAGCGAAGGAGAAACGTACGCGCACACGGCAATAACAGGGCCGGAAAAAATTGCGCTTACAAAGCGGCCGATGCAACGGAGAGAGCAGGAAACAAGAGTAAAGAAAGTTACGCGAGAGAAACGCCCCCGCGGCGAATAAAAAGGAAAGCGAAACATAGCCGGAAAAAACGAAAGTGCGCGCGAGCAGTCCGGGAAAAGAACGAGGATTAATCGGAAAAATAGAGAGAAAGGAAGAGAGAGAGAGAGAGAGGTAGTGAATTTGGGTGCGAAGGGAGTATAGAGAGCGAAATGCAGAAAGGAAGAAAAAGCGGCGCAGATCAGTCGGAAGAGAGCTCAGGGCTGGCGATGGATGGACTGGTGGGTCGATCGAGGGGTCAGCCGTCGTATAATGAAATCCTCGAGAGCTCGCGCGCGTTCGCAATATATTTCGTTGGATTTTCTCTCCCCCGCGCTAGGCGACACATCGGAAGACAGTACAGCGCGCTCAGCCGAGGGTAGCTGCCCCGGACTCGCCATCAACGCACGTACACGATCGAAGAGAAATCGAGGGAGGCAGTAGTAGCAGTAGCAGCGCAGGCAGCATCCCCCGTGAGAGAGGAGAATCGGAGAGAGACAGAAGCTAGAGCGGGACATTATACGGGCCGACGTATACCGAATGTGCGTGCATATGTATGTGTCAGGTGGGCTGTCCCGCGGGGTGGCCGCGCGAGCGCGCGTATATATGCGCCTCGCTGGGGTCGGCCTCATTTTATGCAAATCGCACGGAAACGCCTGTTAGGTGTCCGAGAGGGAGCGACGCGCCGTACATACCTACGCGTCCGATGAAAATTCATGCTCTCGCTCTTGGGCTGTAGCTATCCTCTTCCTCTCTCTCTCTCTCTCTCTCTCCGTTTCTCCCTCTGCTTCACTCCCTCTTTTTCTAGCAGCCAGTGGTTTTTCCGCACTTGTCATCGATCCGAACGCTACCACCGGCGCTGCTTCCTTTTGTTCCTGGCAGATGCACCAAACGCGTGTAGGGGTCGGGGGTAGGGGGCGATAATGCGAATTTTCCTCTGTCGCGCCCGCGTCTTTTTTTTTTCAAAGCGCGCGAGAGCCCGATGAATATTTACGACGCGTATAACGATATCAATCTCATGTAATAAAGATGACGCCGATGATGATGATGATGATGATGACGGCGAGGTTGGGGGCGTTTAATGGGGGCGGTTAGGGGGGCTAAGTGAATGTCGGTGTGGCTTTGGTATTGGTGATTGAGGATTGGGAGATGAGTGGGAGTTACCGAGGCTGGGTAAACAATAAGGTTGTTGCTGATCATACATATGTAACAGGCTGCGGGTTTACTCTTATCCACTCTAAATTTTAGCCGGAGCGAGTTTGATTAAACTAGTGCTGCTTTTTTTTTTGTTCTAGAACGACCGATCGATCTTCATAAAAAACCGGGAGTGGTTAAATTGATCTTCAAAGGAGAACTTTTGTTTTATTAAACATTGATGAATATTAATTTTTTGTCAGCTCCTCCTTCAATTTTCCAACGAGCTATCTATTAAAAGACCAACAAAGCCAGCTCTACGGCAAAGTTCATGAACGATTAATCTTCTGAAATTGGGTAAAAAGTGAGGATGTGGGTGGGTCGGGGCTCGCGTTGGTAGCCTATCTAGGCGCGCGTGCGCGCATGTATAAATGCATATCGAATTCAGCCGAGAGACGACTGTGAAATTTCAAACGCAATGGTATCGATTTCGGACAGTTATCTTTCAGAGAAAATCCCTGCTTGATGGAAAATCGCGCTTTCAAAGTTGCCACTTTCAAATGGAATGATTTTCAACGAATTGATTTGATGTCGAAATTTTACTTTAATATAATATGTAATAAAATTTTGATCAGTCAAAATTATATTTCTATTCACGAGGTTAGATCTAATATTTTAGTTATATGTTAAATTTAAAAATAATCGATTAGAATATAGTCAAGAAAAACTTCCAATTTCATAAAATTCAAAAGAAACTACTTACAAACCAATCCAAAAAATCGTCAAACCCAGAAATACTCCAACCATGCAACCGACATACCCGATTATTCCTCAAAAAAAAGTACCCAAAAAACAAACCCACCGCCAAACCAATTTATCACTCGCAAAAAAAAATTAATCCCAAGAAACGAGCATGCCATCGACATATCCCCCCCGTTGGTCAAGTTCATCATCCATCGAAAAGTCCAGCCTCTCTGTTCGCTCTCCGGCATTTCCACCATATACCCGTCACGCGCGTCTCTTTTATTTCCAGTCGTCCTGCTGCCCGCGCGTTATCGTTATTTGCAATTCCTGGCTCGCGCGCGGTTAACGCCCGTTATATACTGTCGGCGCGCTCCGGAATTGGACAGAATTGATTTTATTGGATTCTGTCTCTCGGCGGGCGTCTTACCCGGCGCACTTGCATTGCAGATGCGCCCCCAAGATTTAGGGTCCCCCGGCGTGTCGGTCAAATTTCGATGTATAGAGCGTCTCTAGGTGAGGTTCTCCCATCTCTCTCTCAGGATTTCATGGCTTCCTTGAGGAGGACGTGCGGGTGGTCTAGGCTTTTCTTTCGATGAATAGATTAAAGAGCGATGCGCGCGAGGCAATAATGGAGGCCGCGCGGGTGGTTAATGGGGAATTTAGCGGTGTGGATTTGCGGGCGGACGGTATGGGTTTTTTAATGAGGAGGATAATGATAACGACGTTGACGGTGTAAATAATAAAGGCGATAACGTAAATTGCTGAAAAGGGCGGACGGGTGGGCAATGGAGATAATGGAAATGACAACGGAATGGAGATTGCAAAAATAATGAAAATGATTCGCTAAATTATGAAAATGATGGGGGTAGGGTGGAATGAGGATAATGATGGTAGAGAAAAAAATGTAGTATTGAAATTTACGGTAATGATGATAACTATTGTAACGTAATTTTAAAGTAATGCTGAATAAATAAAGAATATAACCGTTGTTGAACATTCAAAAAATATTGAGAAACAAAATGAGTTATCTAGTAAGCTTACAAAAATCATCTATTTATGCTACTTTATATACAGGGTTAAAAACACGCGTATAGTCTGTTAACTGAATTGTCTGTTAAATTAACAGACAAAAAATGTCACTTTTAAAGTTACCAGACAAAATGTCTGTTAAATCGACATATTTTGTCTGTTAATTAAACAGAAAATTCAATTAACAGACTACACGCGTACTTTTAGCCGTGTATTTATTTTAAGTCAATTTTTCTAAAATTAGATTTACATTGTGTTTAAAAGCTTCAGCTTCTTTTTTTTACGTAAAAAATTATCAGAAACTTTATTTAATTAAATATTGCACCATAGGCATGCGATACAATTTTAAACAATTTTTTTCTTTTTTTTCCTAATTTTTAATAATGAATTATTAACAATTTTTAAAAATAAATTATTAAATTATTAATAAGAATAATTAATTTTTAATAATAAATTATGAGTATTCTGAATAAACACACTTTTATTATTTTTATTTATACTTAAGTTATTATATTCTTCGAATTCAATGTATTAAAATATAAAACTATTAATTTCAAGAAATCGCAAAAAACGAACTTATCTAGTCATATTAAAGTAACTACAAAAACAATATGCCAAGTACACGAGAAGTTAATAATGGAATAATTAAAAAATAATATACTTTAAGAAATAATTAATAATATTTGTTAATTTCCCTTACTTTAATTGACATGAATTTCATAAGTGTTAGATTTTAAGTCATTTCTTTTGATCTCAGGTGCAAAACACGAAAAATAAATAAAGTTATTTTGAGAATCCATATTTATATAAACACACACCTATCCTTATAAAATATCAAAATTCTAAAATATGTAATTCTGCAGCATGCGAGTTCGAATTTCATGGGGTTGGCATACTGCGTTATCGAATTGCGCGGCATTGATAACATAAATCGCCCAACCTTACGACCAACGGTATGAATATTAAAATCAAACGTATTGTCTCATATTTTGTCCACTGGAATCCATAATTAGGACAATATATTTTTAATCAACACCCTAATACTTACCGTCAACGTTTTTAGTCGCTGCCTTTCTTCAAGCATCAACAAGAAAATCATCACCGAAGGGACGACTACTGACGTCAGCTGTATTACAACTCTTGGGTCTTTCTTAAGTGGATGTTTACGATTACAGGCCAAGCTCCAATTCGAGTAGATGTTGGGCATCTTACGAAGATACACAGGCAAGGTAAAAGAGCAGCGAATCCCGCTCTCGAGTGGAAGTAGTCAAAGCCCTGGCGACGCCAATTAGCTTAGGGATAAGTAGATAAGGGCATGATATGGTCAGATCCGTTCATAAAGTTGATTTTTTTATTCTACTGATTATGTAAGCGTTTACTTTATAAGTTTATTTTATAAGCACTTGCTATATTCCGCAGAAATTTGTCAATTAATCGCTGTGAATATTATTTTAATTAGCGTGCCTCGGGCAAAATTGCGATTTGACCTTTTTATTTTACATTGGAATAATATATTTAATATCTTTGTAAATTAAGTTATAAATTTAAAATTAAAAATGGTTAATAAATTTTTGAGAATATTGTTCAACTTCATTAGCATTGCGTAGCCTTATAAAATAGACGAAACCGTACGTACGTCTTCCCACATATGTTCTTAGAATCTCTTAACTTTACTGTCTCTCAAAGTTTATTTTTTTAAAACATATCTTTTCATGGAAATGTTCAACTTAAAAGAATGTCAAAGTAGATAGAAAGTTAACGTTATGTCGACATTATAAAAAAAAAATAAAAAATGTCTTTCTTTATTAAGTTGAGAATAAAGTACTTCACGCAATAGTACTACTACAAGGAAAAGGCACTTTTTCCTCGGGTGATTACTGTTCTTACCTTGTTCAGGGGTAAACGCACCCTCAAGAATAATCTTCAACTTTTTTTTCTCTTTTTGCATAATGTACCTACTACCGCCTATAAGTAAGTTTTTTGTAATTGAAAAATAAAATTTAATACTTACTTTGAAGAATCACCTAAAATATTCCATAACGTGTTTGTTTGAATATTACTGAACAAATAAAAATAATTTTCACTTTTAATAACAAATATATAACTCTTTAAATATTAAAATAAATTTTTATCAAAAATATTTATAATCTAAAAAAATTGGTATCATATTTTTTATGGAAATAAAAAAAAATATATAATCTTATGTTTCTCTGATTAATCATGCTTTCATACATATTAATTAAATTACTGTATATAAATTTAATGCATTATTTAAAATCTCATAAATTCGCATAATATTATTTACGATACAAATTTTTTATATCATTACTAAGGTCATTTTAGTCTCAAAAATAATAATTAAATAAATATCAGAATGCAGCCAAACATAATGTTAACGTCAAGTTTATTTTTCTGTACATTGCATTTAAATTGTTTCCTCAGTTTATCATATATAGTACATCGTAGTGTATTAATCCTTTTGAATATCAAGCGAAACTACTATTTACACTGAATTTCCACTATGATGAATTTACTCCAGACTACAGTTCGTTTCTCATTTTCATTTTATTCCCTTTAAATAGCTACGTTATTCTTTCCCTTTAAACGTTACTTACACGCTATAATCATCATACAAATATTCTCTGTCTCTTTTTCTCTCCTTTTAGTGTCTGTGTGCGCGCTTACCCCCTTTTGTATATATCTCCGCTGAAACGTCCCCCACATGTGGACGAGAATTTAACGCGACGACGCGCCACGTCGGTGGAGGGGGGGGGGGATGATGAATAATACAAGTTTTTCGTCGAATCCTTGCTCTCCTATTTTTTTCCCCTTCGCGAGAGAATATTTAATTAAGACGGAGTCGAGCGTGCGCGAAATCAAATTGAATTATTATGCTGCAGTGGCGCGACCGCACGCGCCCTGTATATGTAAAGCAGAAGGTGTGTATACGACTATGTGGAGGAGTTGGTTTTGAATAAAAAGGAGGAGAAATCATACGTGCCGTCTGTAGCGATAAATTTTATTTTATTCTTCTTCGCTTGCTTTCTTCTTTTTTTTTCGTATAACACTGTTTTTTTTTCACAACGTTCGCATACGCAGAGCAGTGATACAGTTCGGTGTTTTTCTTCGATTTTCGCCGCAGAAACATAATTAACGGGGCGCGATTTGGCGCGCGTGTAGTTCACAGTCGACGACAGTATGTATGGAATCGAATTCGAAGCACCGGATAAATTCGCAGCGTGCATAATAACAAATAAACGTAGGTTTCGCCACTTTTTGTTGACACTCTTATTCAAGTGGCGCGTGATCCGGCGCGTTATCATTCCATAACAAAATTACAAAAATATTCGTAAAAACAGCCATCAAAGGGAAGAGATAGATAGAGAAACGTTAAAAAACAGTACGCACGCGCCTGTGTCGTTGTTGCACAGAATGTTCAAAATTACACCCACCCCCCTCCCTCTCCCGTCCATTTTTTCGCGAGAAAAATAAATAAATGAGAAACTTTTGATGCCTCTCGTAAATAATTTTTACTGCGACGCATGGAGCACTCTGGAAAAACTTCGCTCGCTCGCCTATTTCAGTTTCAAATTTCTCGTTTTATTACTTCTTCTTCGCCCCATTTTCAGTTTTTAGTTTTCGCCATGATTTTCTCGTTTTTTCCTTTTTTTTTTCTTCCTTTGAAAATGCTTATTATTGATTTAATACTGAGTATTTCTGCTAGCTATGATTATCTTATCGATATAATCCATTCATTCGGTACGACAATCCTATGTATACTCTAATCTGTTTAAAATTGATGCCACGCACAAAGTAGGAGGTTACTTTCGCGCAAATGTCATTCTTCCATAAAACGTAACGTATTTAGCAATATCGGCCTCGGCTCGAGATGATCTATTCACCGAGCTCATTAAAATATCATTAAATTTATAGAGAAAAAAAAATGAGTTACGAGCCCTCGGCGCATTCCTTTATGGACTCTCAAACGCGGCGATGTAAAATTTACGAAGTCCACTTTCCATTACAGCGATTCTCAAAGGACAGCTTGCCGTCCCCCTGGCAAAATGGACTTAACGAGTTATGGAAAAAAGCATGAAACCGCATTATCCTCCCCGCCGCACGCTAATGATCCCAAACTTTTAATCAGCATAATTACAACGAGACGCACCCGTGCACACACGCGAAACAGTCTCTCAACTCGCCTAATAAATCCCAGATCAAAACATCACAACCACAAGCATACTTTTACCTCTAACATACCCTCCGATCAGCCACCGAACGAGCAAAAACATCCTCCGTAACGACCTCGTAATAAGCTAAACAAATCACAAAAAAACCCGCGATCTGTACTCTACAACCCGCGACATCTCCACTCTAACCGCGAAAAAGAGTCATATTCACCGAGAAAAACGGAAGCGTAATAATAACCGCTGGACGTTACTTTAAACAGCTCCCTCGCTCGTACCGCGCCAGTTATACAGCCGGCTCTCCATTAGCGGACTTCTTTTTACCCTCGTCTCTTGAGCGGCGAACGCTTGTAAATTGTCCGTCGCTGCGGCCAACTGCAAACGCGTAAATAACGAAATACAGCGAGCAGAAAGAGAAGAGCCAGAGAGGGAGGAGAAAAAAAAACGAGAGACAGCGAAAATTACGCGAGCCGCCACTTATGGTGATTAAGATGTGGAGAGAGGTGAATTTCGGAAAATTTACGGGCCGCGCGTTTATTAAAAATAGCCGCGCGCTGTTTTTCGTCGCGAGCTCGTCAGCGGCGGAGAGAGAGCTTATCGAGCGAAATTTATGGGAGTGGGGTGAGGGATGGATTAATCGGCGGAGAAGACGAGACCGTTACTTTTTCGAGATTTACTCGCGCGCTTTAATCGCGTCGAGCTGGCTCTATCCGTCCACGCGCTGGGGTATAGTGATTAAGTTAATTCCGCTAGTTGGTTTGCGAATTGCGATGCGGCAGTTTCGACGGATAGGTGGGCTTTTTTTTGGTTTTGTTGAGGTAATGAAATTTTTTGATATTTCGGAATGATGCTCGGTCGTTTTTGGTTTCTACGAGGTGGGATTTGAGGTTTTATTCATGGATATTAATCGCGCGGCGTTGTTGAGTACGTTGATCGCTGAGACTGTATATCGTACGTTTTTACACTGCAATGTCCAGTTTTGTTGTTATGTATTGGTTCGTGTAGAAAAAAAAAGAAGTGATGTGGGTTAAACGAGGGCAGCCAGACAGTATAATTTTCTACAAAACAGCACTCTTAAATCTGTTTTACATTTTATATATTTGACGTAGTCCGAAACATCCAATATAAGCTTTTCATAAAAAATTACATTTTTCGGATATAACTACACGAATTTCGCTCCAATATACAACGTAACTTCATTCAATTAATTTACCTTTTTTCCTCTCAACAATGACATAATTGTACAATCTTCCAGCTGGAAAAAGTCCCTGAACCATTAACCCAGCGCGAAAGTTTGACCTTCGCGCTAAACTCTCGTCGCCTCCCCCTTAATTAACCTTGGTTAAACCGAGCTTAACCACATGGTATGCGTAGCATAGATTTCGGAAATTCGAGCCGGCAATCTCCCCTAATCCGGAAATGTCAAGTGAGCTGTTGGCTGCGCGCGTGCCGATCTACGCTCTTGTAATCCAGCCAGCTCAGAGTAACCTGTTGTAACACGTTTTTTTCTTTGGATCTTCCGGTTGCTTTACACATATTAACTTATGCTCGGGATAAGATCACCGCGGGATGAAAAAAGAAATTTGTAGCCAATTCATGGGGATAAGTAGCGGCGAGAGCTAAGTAATTGAGAAAAATGGCAAAGGAACTTTTTCCATCGGAGACGCAACAGTAACCAAACAGTTTTAAAAAGGCTTCTCGAATTCTCTCCGCGAGACGCTCGCCCACGGCCCTGTATGCGATCAACCGGCGTATACTCATATATCTATATAAAACGACGAAACTCAGATATACGAATCAACAGTTTACATTTCGCAATTGGATATAAAAAACATTCGTATAATTTTTCCTTATTTACTTTTAATCCGAGCTCCGAAACGCTGCTAGCTTCCGCCTCCGCCTCCCCTTAAGCCTTCCATACTTCGGAGCGCTCTCATGAATATCCCAGCCACGCGCATAACATTCCTACACATACACATCATAAATATATATATATATATATTTATATGTATATAATCATCGTATATTTATATATAGAAAAGAAGGAGAAAACGAAAAAAGGGTCGCGGCAAAGTCACCGTCAAACTCGCAATACTCCCTTATTATTTACAAAATCTCGATATATACGCGCAGAGCGGCGCGCTCTACATTAAGCGAGCCCGCCAGTATCCACACACCCGCGCCTCGTGTATATCCACTACGTCTGTGTTATCGAGTATGGAACGTCGAGCCGAGTAATTCGGGAGTGTACATCCTCCCTTTAAACTCGCAGCGCAGCTGGAATTCCTTGCGCGCGGGGTATAGTAGCTGCGCAGCCTCGCCGCGCCGGAAAACGATTATATGCAGAGCCAGAGCCTCTGCCTTTGTTCGCTGCTGCTATAGAGTCTGTGTAGCTTGCAGCCGAGTATTTCGAGACACGCGTGAGAGTACAGGCTAACCAACTCCTCTGCCGGATCAAAATATATTCCTTGATAATGCGAGAGAGAGAGAGGCGGTGTTTCTTCTTAGAGGCGGGGGCCCTTGGCTTGCTTTTGTGCTGTAAAGAAGAGGTATACAGCGGGGCTGTTTCCTTTTTTACCCCGGCTCCCTTTGAGCGCGCTGAGAAAGCGAGTGTTTTTCCGGCGGCGTTTATGCGGAAAAGTGGATTTTCAAGTATTATTCGTTTCGCTCTCTTTTGAGGAGAGACCGAGTGGTTACGTGCACGCGTATACAGCCGGCGTTTTTTGTTTTCCTTTTTTCGGAGAGCCGACTTTGGCTTTTTGCTTTATTTCGCGAGAGCGAGGAGGGAAAGTCGCTGGAGAACGGGCCGGGAGAGATAGTTTATAACTACGCGCGGACGCCGTAAAAATTGATGGGCCATAAAGCGCGGAATTACCATAAAGACGATGGGGGAGAAAAAAATTGGCCCGACTATTAAGTGAAGCACTTAAATGTTTTATTAAGCGACTCGCTAATAATCTTTGACTCGCCTTTGCACTTTCGGCAGTAAAGAACGCTCCGCCGCCTTCGCCCTCCTTTGATTTACCCGGCAAGCGCGAACCCTGCCAATTTTTCAGCCGCGGCTCTACATTTTTCGCTATTAAAAAGCAAGGAGACTTTCGTACACGTAGAATTTATCAATTTTACGAAACGTAAGAATCACCGTAGCTAACCAACTATAAACGTACCTAAGAATCTCATTCGAATGCAGAGCGTCGTTCCCCCCTTAATCCCATCCTCCGGATTGTTAAACGAACTAATTGGCTTTCCGCGCGCGTCGCGTGGAACTCGAAACAACAGCTTTACGCTAATCGGCAATAAATAAGGCGCGAGAGGAATCGCGCTCCGGCTGGCAATGGTAACCATACATCAAAGTTTGAAATTTATCAAATGGGGCGTAAACGAGTTATCACGCGGCGGCGGGGCTCCTGGAAAGTGACGTCACGTTCCGCTAGCCATGTGATCTATTCTAAGCTATTTAAAGTTGCAATGTGATTAGCGAAGTTCGCCGCGCCTCCCACCCATATAGCCTCCGCGAAGTTCGGATTGGCTCGGGTCATTGCGGACGAGGGGTAGGGGGGGCGTTCTGCGGAAATTTGAAAATAAGTACCAGCCATGTAGCTGGTTGGGAACCGCTCCTGTATCTTCGCTTTCTCCTGACTTCTATCGTCCTCGCAGATTAAATCGATAAAGTTCAGGCTTTGCGGGGGTGGCCGGCTTTTTGGGCTTCGATATTTTCGCGTTATGCTTTAGAGCCGATGCGAACGTGACTTTAAGGAATTATTAATAAGTTTTAATGCAATATCGCGAGAGAGCGGAGGGTGAATTTTCTTGCTGGCTGCTTTCCCCCGGGGCTTACGCAATTGACAAAACCGTCCGACTCGGAAAGTAAACAAACAATGACTCTGGAAAACGTCGGCTCCACTCGTTACGCAAGCTCAGAAATCGCGCCGAGTCACGGCGAAATTAGAAATGAATTATTTACTCTTTCAGCGTAGCGAGCGCAGAGAGCTTCGCAGTATAACTCGGACGAAAAACGGATTACTCACTCCCGCGTCCGCAGCTATTCGACTCAATCTATTCTCCGCGCGGAAATGGAAATATTCCCACCTCTCGCGCGCTTCGGGTATCAAAAAAGAACCCGGCGACGCGCGCTGTGGTATCGCGCGAAAAAATATAATATCGAAATCGAACTTTCTCCCCGCACCCGCTTCAAACTTCCCGCGCGAATTAGAACCGAAACTTACCCTCCGCAGTCAGAAAATTGCCACGTCTTCACGGAGAAATACTAACGCACACTAGCTTTCTCGCCGCATCGGAATTACTCGCGCGCGTCCGCTTTGTCGCTATTACTCTCCTAATTACCGACGGGGCGCGCTCGTCCCCTTAATTAAAACGATAAGTTTCAATTGAATAAGCAGAACGCGCGAAGCTTATTAAGAAGGCAGCGCGCGCGGGAAAACCGCATCGGCCACGAAAGCTCCGCGCTATTGTCTGTGTATAGCCGAGCAGCTACTTGTTATTGAGTGGACGCGTTACAGACTAGGAGGTGTATCCGTGCGCGCGTTCTTCCTGTGCGTGTGTTTGCTGGAAGCGTTAGAGAACGTCAGGGGGGCGCTGATCAAACAGGGGGAGAGCCCTCGGGGGGGTTAACGTAGGTTTTTTTTTTTTTTTGAAGAGCGCTTGGGGATGAGTGGGTGTTGCTGCATGGTGGAGGAGCTGCTTTTGCAGTTGTTGTGGATTGAGGAGGGTTGAGGGGTGATTGAGCACTTTTGATTTTCGAATTTTGATTATCGGTTATTTTATGGTTGATTGAAAATTGACTTATCCGAGTTGAAAATAAATTTTAATTACAAGATCAAAGGGTTTCAATATCCACTCGAAGCAAAACGACACCGGAAAACATCTCAACCTCTGCAAGCTCAAAAAAGCTCTCGAATTTCCCGCGGTCACCTCGTCATTACATCCAGCCAGAAGCAACCTACCCCCATCTTAATCCCGCCATTACCCCAATGAAAATGAAGCTTATCTCAGCCTCAAACAGCACAACGCCTCTCTCCCTCAGCAATCTCGTGTCACCCAACCCTTAACACACATCGCAGGGCATCGTCCTCGCGAAATACTCGCCGCAGGCTCTCTCGCAAGCTCTCGCACATCGTGCCGGCGCAGTACTTTACCCCATAAACAAAGGACGAGAGCAAGCCGCGTCTATATCTTCTCAGCTTGCGTGGCCGTGCACTGTCTCACCAGCCGTGTTAGAGCCGGCGTCGATCCTCCGTCGTCCTATCGGCCCGTTCACCTCAATAGAGCAAGCCCCTCCTCGAGGACAATGGCCAGGGCTCCTCCGAGCAGCAGCAGCAGCGCCAGGCGCGCCTCGGCGGCGCCGCCGTGCTGCATCGCCGCTGGATGCTCGCCTGCAATTCAGAGAGCTGGATATAGTAGAGACACGACGCCGGATGCTCATTACCGGCGTTTAAATGCCAGCCGTCGATCTATCTCTCTCCCTCTCTCTCTCTCTCTCTCTCTCTCCGTCTCTGTGTCTTTTGAGGAAGGCGGGGGTGGGGACGCCAGTAATTTCGGAGGAGGAAGAAGAAGCTTTTCGGCGCGCGAGCTATTAGGGACGCGGGGCAGGATTTTCGTCGCCGAGGCTCGTTAGGATGTATTTGTTGCGAGAAAGAGGAGCGGAGGATTTCGTTTGCGGGGATTTTTGGAGGAGGCGCTGGAATTGCGCCGAGGGCTGGGTTGGGGGGTATTGTGCGGGGATGGCGGAGTGGGCATTGTTGTAGCGGAGGGTATTTCTGAATTATAAATAAGGAAAATGATGAGCTGTTTGTTTCGGCCGAGTGATTTTAATACGTTTGTTTCGCTGGAATTTAGACCGTCTGACTAAACCCGGGTCGAACTACTTGCGACGGGTGGATCTAGTTTTTTATTCTACATCCGAATATAAAATTATTAATTTCACTAGAGACACAAAAAACAACCGAGATTCAATAACGAATCAGTCGCTAACAAGCCAAGAGCACGAAATTCTCCCCAACGCAAGCGATAATTAATCCCAACAATATAACTGATCAAAAATTCAACATCATATTAATTAAGTCCTCGGACAATAACGTCACTCCCACACGGCGCAAAAATCAACCATAGCGAAAGAATTTCCCAGCGAACTAATTAAGCCGAAACACAAGCTCCTCCCTCCAGAAAGGGGGGGGGCGCCGTTTGATAACCGAGGAGAGCACTCTAGTACGCTTGCGCCGGCAAATTAAAAATTGTCCCTCGCTCGAAGCGCGCTCTTGCTGATATTCCCGCGCGCTTTGCACAAAGCAAAGAAAAATTCCTGGTAGCAGCAGCGGCAAAGCTCGCGTCAAAGCCTATATACCTGAAGTCCGCGCGCGAAGTTCCGGACGCGCGTCAAAAAATTAATTAAAGCGCGAATGAGAGAAGAAAGAGCAAAGGGCCAAGCGGAGGAGAAAAGCCAGGCGCGAGAGAAATAAAAATCAATCTAATTAAGCGGCATTCGATTAAAACGCGAAAATAATAAAGGCGGCAAGCTCGGCAATTAACGAAATCACGCGACAACAAACGGCCGGCTTCTCGTAAAAGTGAGTACAAGCCTCGCAGGCGCGCACCTACGGCGAAAATCCGAGGCAATTACGCGCGAGGAGATAAAGTGCGGGCCGCGTGCTCTTGCCTCGGCAGAGAGCCAGGGCTGGCCCAGCTTTCTTCGTTTGCTGGGTAATGCGGGAAACGAGCTTGCGCTCCTGAGAGTGGGAGAGGTAAGAAAGGTGTGGAAAAGCTGTGAGAGCGGAAATAGCTGACGCTATTGTAAAATCTTTGAACTTTCGGGGAGGGAGAGCGCCGCGCGCGCGTGGCGAGCGAAAGAAGTTTGCCGCTGAAATTTCGCGCTGTCAGGCGCAGTTTGTCGAGCACGAGGAATTCGCGAGCTCGTTGCTAAGGTCGTTAGAGTGCTTTTTTTCTATTTCGCTTTTTCGCATTGAGACGTTCGGGTTTAATGACGCGAGAGCGAGATGTTTTTGGGGTGGGGCTGGTCGATTGGGTCTTTTGGATGGTTTGGGTTTGGGTTTGTTTAGGATGGAGTGGGTTTTTAGTTCTGGAATAAGGTGGATAGTGGTAGGACTTGATATCGTTCTGTTAATTTAAACATTAGATTTATTATAATCGTTTTACGAGTTTGAATGCTAAGTTGTCTTATGGATGGAATTTTAAAAGTGCTTTTTGAAAGTAAGTGGTTCTTAAATGGACTTTTAAATCTAGATTTTTTTTATAAATTTGAAGTTACCTACTTTTCGTTCGTATAGATCCATCCATTTAAAATGATTTTATTATTGAAAGCAAAGATATCTATTAAATTGGAATGAAATGATATTATGATATTGTACTGTAAATGCTTTTATTGTTGAAATTTAACTAATCATAAGTATAAAACCACAATAAGTAATAAACTCGTACTTAATAAAATGTATTTTATTATTCCAAATTTGAAGATACTTTTAGCCAGAATTTAATATTCAAAATACAAAACAATATATAAACTATATAATTAAAAAATGTATGTTAATAAACTGAAAATAATTATTAAAAATATTATTAATTATAAATATTGCATCTAAAAAGTAACAGCACAACCTTAACCATTGATACGATTAATTTGGCTTTTAAAGGCTTCCAACTCGTTCATTTGTATTACATTGTAAAGCGCATTTTCAACGCGCAACCACTCGCAGAATTTTCGTTGCATTATTTGTTTTAATTTATATGAGCACAAACAATTATAAAAGTAATTTCCACGAACATTTCAATAATGTTTAAACCAGAGAAAATTTTGTTCCCGCACGCCGAAATAGGGCAATGTGTTAGAATTCATCCATTATTCTGGCTGCGAGGACAAAAAGAGAGAGAGGGAGAGAGAGACCGGGTGGAGAAATGCAAATATACATAGAGAAACAGATGAAGGAGTAGAACGAGAGAGTAAGAGAGAGAGTATAAAAGCCAAAAAAGATGGAGACAAAGTCGACAAGAAAGAGATGGTATACGTATCTGTCCACAGAGAGTGGGCGAAAAAGGATAAAATTAAGATTGTATTAAGATGTACTTTTAAAGATATGGAGATTTTAAGGAGTTTTAAAATAATACGGAGGATTTTATGCCGAAGTTTAATATTAAAAAATATAAAAATTATTATTATTATTGGAAGCAAAATTTTACTTAATTTTTAAATTAATGAAAAGTTTTGAAAAACTTTTAATTTTAAAGTTTTAAATATGTAAAATTCTTGCAACTATGCAGAAATAGTTTGAAGTAATTAATTGGAATTCGTGGCATCTATTTCTATAGTGACTAAGTTAGATATAATTTTGAAACATGAATCGAAATTCGAGCGTCATTATAGAGTTGTAGAATATCGAAACTCAGTTTAATGTCAGAAATTACAATTATCTCAGGTATTGTTTCGATATGGGTTAGGAATTTTCGATAATTAAAGTAATTTTCAATATGTGAGGTATAATTATAGCAAAGTTCACAATATCAAAGAATGAATATTAATAAGTTCATTAATAATTTTAAATCTGTTCACTTTTCACGTATGCTTTTACTTACAAAATGAAAATTTATCAAGCATATTTTTTAAATTAAATTTTCAATTACCAATCTATAATAAAACTTTAATAAAAAAAGCTTTTCTATTTTTAAAGAAAGCTTTTATTAACGTAAACATTTTATGTATCATTAAGTCGTTTTCCAAATATTTTAGAATGGAAAAGACTAAACAATCCTTATAGGAGAATCTACTTATATTTTCTGTGATTTTCTTTCCTAAATCAAATTTGATGGAACTGCATTTTAGTGCTTTTGGTGTATTATATAAGATATCAAACCCATTTCACATAAAACTAACCCACTCAGAAGTTATACCGCCGTTTATGCTCCATTTAAACCACATTTTGCGGCCGTATTTTCAGAATGATTGAAAAAAATAGCGGTGATCCTTCTTAACTTGTTCAATTTATTTAGCACAGTAAGAGTCTTTTCGAATTGTACATTTTTAAAGTACAATACAGTTCAGAGCTCAATTTATATACAATTGATATATAATAATTTACCTTCAATATTGATCTTTTATACGGCAAATATGAATTTTTCACTTTTTGTTTTTTGAATAAAATTGCGAAAATAAAAAATATTTTTGTTATTCTAGTTTTGGATTTTGAAAATATAAGAATATAATTATAATACGAAATAAACACTATTGTATTTTTAAAACTTGCGTAGATTCTACAAATATTTTGACAAATTTAGATTTTTTTCTTTTAAGAGATCTACTACTGCGTGTGAGAATTTTTCTATGGAATCAATAACTATGAAGGAAACTGAAACCAAATATTGAAACATGCAAAATGGTGAAAAACAAAATTTTATTTCAAATATAAACCTTGTATCTGTTCGGTGAGCCTTTTGTATTCATTTGCATTCAATAATTTTCTTAAAATAATTCGTAAATGCATGATTCATGAAAGTGTATTTTAAATTATAATATTTTATTATTTTAATGAAATCCTTCCGTATTAAATTAATAAAATTACTTTTCAACATATTTCACGTATTTTTTTCACGTGAAAATAAATGTCGAGTAGCAACATTCAAGTACTTTCAAGAAAAAGAATGGAAACCTTTGAAATTACCACTTGATAGTTTGAGCCAGCATACGTCATTAACCCCAATGAACCATTAGGATCCATCATAGGCCACTTGATGAATTGAGCCACGTACAGATCAATCCATCAAGTGGTCCAGGATGACCCTCCAGCTATAATGATATATGTTTCTAAGCTGATAATAAATTGGCGGAAACAATTAAACCCGAGAATACCGGCTGCCGATGAAAAGATTTTTCATTCGAAAAATATCAACAATTCATACAGCGAAATCCCTTAAATAAAAATCCATGACTTCTATTTCTAAAACAAAAAACAAAAAAAAAAAAAAACAACAACAAAACCCATTCTTTATTTCTAACAAGGCATAAAAACGCACCGAAAAAAAAAATGAAAAAGTTGCCTGATTCCGTGTTTCCCCCTTTTAAGCGCCAACAGGCAAAAACAATCTCTAACGCAAAAACAAAAAAGGTCGCATCGAAAAAAGTCCGAAAAAAAGATCCCACTCTCAACAGTGAGAGAGAGAGTGGCCCTCGTCATCCGAATTAACTTAGCGCGAAAAGGTCGCTACTAACAAAACGCTCTCTTGGCTAGGCGCAGGCAAATTAGCCGGCAACGCCCAAAGGGAAAGGAACAAAGAGGAGCGAGCAAAAGGAAGAGGGCAAGAGCGAGAGAGAGAGATAGCAAGACAGAAGGTAAGTGCAGGCGAGAAAGAGAGAGAGAGAGAGAAGGACGACAATAGGGGGTGACTATATGGCATATATAACAAGCGGGCTCTTAAACTTACCGTTTAGCACGTGGACGACTACGGTGGCGCTGGCCGCCTTGCTGGACACGCAGCTGTAATTGCCGCTGTCGCCGAGGGAGGCGCGCGTTATCAGGAGCTTGCTCGTTGTGCCGCCCTTCGACTTCTCCGTCTCCAGCGACACGCCGCCCCTGTACGCCCGAACAAAGGAGATAAGTGCGTTATACTCTGTGATGGCACGGTTAGAGAGAGGGGGGAGAGTGGGTCGGAGGGGTGGACTCTACTACTCGCGCTTAATTGGGCCACCGCCGATTTATCGCGCGCCGAGGCTTTCTCTACTCTCTCTCTCTCTCTGTGTGAGCGCCGAAATAATTCGCTGATTAATTGCGCGGCTTTTCGACGTCTCTTTGCTGCCGCGTGTTGTTCCGCGCTGTAGGGATGGCTTTTTTTCGGGGCAGAGAGAGAGAGAGAGAGAAAGTGGGTATTAGGGCCGAGTGCGAGGCCGGGCTTTCGAGTGTACGTTGATAGCTTCTTTTAAGTTTTTTGCTCGCCGGGTACGGAGCTCTTTGGGGGATTCGGACGATTTACACGAGAGTTCGGGATACTTTTTATGGAGGAAAATATTACTCTCGAATGGCCGCGGCGGAAGGTAGACGAGAGTGCGCGCTTTGAGGCTGTAAAAAATATGTGGGGTCGGAGTTTTCTGGAATCTCGAGTAGTCGGTGCTGATTCTTTGCGGATTTTTTTTTAATGAAGAATTAGAAATACGGAAAGTTATTTGCTAATCGTGTGAACGACGAATTAAAAAATGATCGAGCTTTTCAAACGAGTAATCTTATTTGGATTCTGCAAGTGATGAAAAACACTATTATTTGCGGCATAATATTTTCGTTCTTCTTTTTATATTTAGAACTATTAGTTTTCCATGTGTGATCATTTTTTAATACGCTGAATAATAGTATACTACATTTCATTACCTCAAAAATAATTTTATAGCACAGAATTTTTTTTATCAAAATAAATAATAATAAAAATAATTTCATTGTTAAAAAAAAAGAAAAGACATTAAATAACGATTTTGTACTCTCAAGGTATGGATGTTAAAAGGTTATTTTACGCAAGAGTGACATTACCCTTTTTATTTGAATAATGCACACGTATCTATTCAGGGAAATTTAACGACGCCATAAGAATTCAGAATGTGTCATTTAATGCTCAAGACGAAAATCGAGGGTATAACGCAAATATTGAAGGGTATAGTGGTGGAAAAAGATTTTAATAGCTTTCTGAAATTCAATTTCTCAATGCAGTTTAAAAAAGTATTATTCATAAAAAATTTTTTATCTAATTTTGTTTTTTGTTTAAAGTTCAAATCAATATTGAAAAATTTTGCAAAATATCGTAAATGAGATCAAAGTTTTGATTATCATTTTATGGCCTACTTAATAATTAAAACTCCAGTGTTAAAACAAATAAGTCCGTAAAAGATTAACCGTTCCTTTAGTATTTCATTTAGTACATAATACAATAGTTAACAAGAAAAAAAAAAAATTAACGTCGGAACGAGAGGCTAGTAAAATAAAACGTAGTACCAAATCTGTTCTCCTAAATTTTTCACGACCTCTCACATTAAATGGCTAAATCGCATGTTCCCCGAGTAAATGAGCCTTGCTGAAGCGAATTCCAATAATTAGGGGCTGAGCAATCTTACAACACTCGAAGAAAGCGTAGATTTCCAGTAAGACTAATTAAAGCTTTCAACTAAATTAAGCATTAAAATTTAAGTGGACTCCAATTGCTCAAAAAATGAAAGAAAATAACCCAAAATTACCTCTTCAAAAAAACTAAATAAATCAAATAATACTAAATCGAATCTCACCCATCAAAAACAACTCTTCCACGTAACAAACACCCATAAACAATTCAGCGCAGCTCGCCGTAAGCTGACTAATCGAGCTTTACGTCCAACCAGCTTCCTCAACGTTATCCAGCGTCGCCCCTATCGATTCCACGTCTCCCCGAGGTTTCGCATTTTCAAGCGCGAGCCTCTCAAGCGAAATGTAAAATTTCCATTGTTTATGAGCGCCGCGAAAAAACGAAGAAGCGGGGTAAGAAGAATTATTGTATTAGCTCGGGGGAGCGCGGGCGCTTTATTATCGTCGCTGACAACGAATTTATCGCTACCTTGCGCGACGCGCCACTCGTAAGCCGTAAAACATCGGGGCGGCCGACGGCTCGCTGAAAAGTTGCTTGCTTAATCGAACTTTATCGGCGCGGCGCTTCTAGCTGTGTTGTTGCGAAAGATTCTCGAAGCCCATTTTTTTCGATGTATCGATTTTACCTTTGTCATCTCTAATTTGGGGCATTGCGACAAATTCATAAGCTTGAAATTAGAGGAGTGCCAAAAGTTTAGGTACTTTTGCGACTTGATGCCTTTGAGGGTGGACAAGTTTTAATTAAAAATTGAGGGGGTTGAGTGGAAATTGTTGATATCTATACAAATTGGGAAAATGTGCCTGGAGTTTGTCTAGAAAAACGTTTCATGGCGATAATAGCAAGTTTTTTTATCCCCTTAAGTACTAACTGTGATCGTAAAACCGTTGGAACGAGTTGCTTCGAAGTTACTTGCTTAATCGAAGTTTATCGGCAACTGCTGTTTCGAAAAATTTCATCCGCCTTTTTCCGACGTATCGATTTTACGTATCTCAAGCGCCCGATGCTGGTCACAAAGTTGAGCAAAATATTAATGAAACGCCGATTTCTACGCCGCTTTCGTAAACTTACTATGTTTTATACTTTGCAAGCCTGTAGTGGATAGCTTTTATAATAAAGTCAGAAAATAGATCAATCTTATTAATTTATCACGAATGCAATTATTATGAATATCTAACAAAACTCGGAAATATTAAAACAATGAATAAGAAAATTCTCGCACAAGAAAACTTTGTATACAATTTTAAAACTTTTAATAGTTCTGCATGCGCTGCAAAAAAAAAGCAGCTCGCGCGAAACTTTGTTAATTAATATAAAAAATTCATAAATAAACGTATTAAATCATCAGAAATTTTCCCGGCAGCTTTTCCCCACCGTATAAGTTGTTAATGAAAAACCGCGTATATATTCGTTAAAATTAACTTTTTATTATATCAGCGGTTCTTCAGGTTTAACAAAATTTTAACGCCCCTCGTAACGGCCCTTTCAATTCCCATTAAAGTAACTGCAAACATCGCCACCCTATTTCAGTACTTTATTTATTTTCCCGGCGGCATCACCAAGCCGCGCGCGCGCGCGCGCTCGTGTCCGCTAATTAAGCAAGCATCGTTAACCCTTTACACGCGCGAAAAAAAGTTTTTTAATAGCATTCTTCGCTCCACCCCCGGCGGCTCGCGCGAGGAGCAGAAACATTCCACTTGTGCATTTTAATAATATATTAACGAGAGCTTAAATTATTTTTCGAAACGCGCTCTTCTCTAACAAGTCACGGCGAGCGCGCCTTTTTAAGAGACGCTTTTCGCGAGGTATAAAAAATACTTTTTATTAAAACACGTTATGCCCCCCCCCCCCTCGCAGCGGGCGCGGCCATGATAGGGTTTTCCGTTTGAAGTCTCGTTTTTAAGAGCATCGCGGGGCCTTAATATGCATTGAATTTACGGTCGTTAACTTTTTAATGTTGCCCGGGGAATTCGCAATAAAAGCCCCGTATGTTTCAGATGCTATACATAGTCAACTAGTCGTAAAGTGATTTTAATTTTTCAGAGACAGGACTTGAGGAGGTGGAAAGGTGTGGAGGAGAAAAATCAAAGCCGCGCGCCGCGTCGTCGCTCTTATGCCGGTTTTTGGAATTAATGTTGCATTTTCGGAAAGCTGGAGAAGCAATTTTGCAAATATGGTTTGGCATAATGACTGCGTGATGTGCGTTAAAAATTGCATATTAAATGAGTTTTGTATTTTTGATATAAAATAAGCGCTTTAGTTTGAACATTTTTATTTGTTTTAGAGCTTATAGATAAAATGAAGAGGCTAAAATGATAACAATTTTTTTCTCTTTACGATGCAAAAAGGGTTTAAATTTCAAGTAATTTGATTATATGCACCATAATGAATGCATTACAAAGTATTCTATGGAGCTCAATAACTGAAATTTTCATAAAAGCAATTTTGTTTTAATCAGATTTGAATTTTTTTTTTTTTTTTTAATCTATATTAGTGCGACTGCAAGAACTGCGGTAAAATCAATAGCGCAAAAAATTTACAAAATAAAATTCTTATTTCCAGGAAAGTGTATCAAAGAATTTTAATAACATAATATTTTGCTCTTTTATCGTTTCAGCTTTATTGATAAAAGCTTAAATTTATTGTCATACGCCCTTTTAAATTGCAATTTTCCTCTCGATATGAATTTACTAATGACATATTGCACATTCTTCAATAATTTTCTTTATCTTTACTAAAAATAAAATTAAAGTCACAAAAATTAAAAGTGCTGGACATCGTATAAAATGTTTTAGTAATATTTTGCTAAAATTTAAAAATAGAACAAAAAAAAAGTCTCTACAAAGAAAATATTTAAAGTGATTATCTTCTGTTACCATTATATGGAGGGTAGCAGATTTCAGAAATTAAGTTAAGTCCTAAAGAAGCTTAACATTTCATCTTACACGGGTACATTATAACACAGCACTTTCGCATCCTCTCAAAGGTAGAGAATATGCGAATTTAGGTCAACTTCAATATTTTCTCTGTAATAAGTCGAGCTCTGCAGAAAATCTTAATTTATGCAATTTAAATGCATCTGCAATTTAAACGCAACCGTGAGAAATACGTCATTATTTCACGATGTAATTATTTTTAAAGGGCAAAAATTCAACAATATAACAGCGTTTCTAATCAAACTTGCTAATCTTCGTTCTTCCAAATCTGCGAGCAATATTGCAATCCTCCTTGAAAAGGTCTGCATATTCACTTTGGCGCAAACTATGTTCACTCCGAAATTTCCGTTTTCAATGAAATCGGTTGGTGAAAGCAGTCTTAGCACTTCAAACATACCGAACAGTTTCCTTACCAAGAGAGTATCATAACTATGTTTGACAGACTTTGATAGAACTTTGGAGATTGATTTTAGATCCTAACGCTAAATTGTAAAACGAAAAGCACCCCGAGCTGGCTAATGATCGTTTCCCATCAGTACAACAACTACTTCAATTAACTATACACCCCTTATTTCAGTCTTCGCCTCATCACCCTTTCAAATTCTAAAAACCCCAATTAAAACCCAATTTACAATATTACTTCCCTCAACCTCCCATTATCCAGCGTAATTCCACGCATCACCGGCACATTAAAAAAAAAGTAAGAAATTCAAACCAACAGTTCAGCTCCGCCTAAACTTCTCAAAAATATCGAACAATGGCGCCGAATCACTTGCAGAATCCAGCCACGCGTCTCAGCGCCCAAAGTCTCGGAGCCTTTGGAAACTCTCGAAATTACAGCGCGGGCCCCCACCTTCTCCTTTCTCCTCGAGCGCAAGAAAATCGCGCATATAATTCCGAGGGCATTCATAAAAATCAGCCCGGACGCGCTCCGCCTTAAAATACGGGCCGCGCGCATCCCTGGCGCATTAGCATGCGAGCTCGCAAAAAGGGTGGAAGGGTGAAACTCTAGTGTATATATCTATATACACTCCGGAGCTTAGGTAGGTATATGTGCATGTATATATATGTGTAAACGTACCTCGGGCCGTCGAAGTCGATGATCGTGCCGGCGTGGTACCAAGTCACGTTGCTCGGCGGCACGCCCTGCGAGTTCACCGTGCAGGTCAGGCTGATCGTGCTGCCCTTCCTCACGTACACCTCCTCCGTGCCCAAAATTTCCGCCTGGACGTCTGTGAAGCACGAGCCGAAACTTAGTGCGCTTGTTTATTAAGTTAATGGCTAAGGGGGTGGGGCAGCTTGTTACGAGGAGCTGGAGGAGAGGTGGGGTGAAAAGAAAAATATCCCCGGGGGAGAGAGGCTGTATAAAGTCCGAGAGCGAGGATTTTTAAGCGCGCCGCGAATTTTCTTCGAAAGATCTACAGGAGGAAGAGAAAAGGGGAAATGTTGGAGCGTTGAGCCGTGCATGGTAATTAAGCTGCGAGGGAACCACTAGTGTGCAATTTGGTTTTTAGCTGGGTTGGATGAGAAGGTAGGTCGAACTGTGTACGCTGGGATTGTTGAAACAGAAAGGGAGAGATGATTTTATTTGTGAAATGTATGAATAAAAGAATATGCGATGTTTTTGGTAATTAAAATATTGCAGGAGTGTTGGGTTCATACAAGAAAAGGAAAGGCAGTAATGAAATACAAATAATATACAATTATTGTGGACATAGTTACAAATTGTATTTATTAGTCAAAGTAAAATAATAGTAAATGGAACGGTAAATCTGACAAACAAAAACATAGTGTAAATGGGTCACATATACAAAGTACAGGAGTACGAAAAAGACACGTATGCATCCAATCAAACCTTAACCAATGATACTTTTATTTATTGAATAAATACATTCATGTAACGTAAAATATTGATTAACCCTCCACTTTTAAAAGATCAAGAAGCTTGAATAACTGGGTTAGCCATTACGCAAAATTTTATCCTTTCATCCCAACAAAGAATACTTCTATCAAAACAGTATCTCCCTATACAGACTTACACATTCGTCCATCCTCACACCATAATACACATCACCCACCGAAGTTCTGCAATACCCACAGATCAAATCACAGCTCCAGGAGCGCGTGAAAGAGAGAAAGAAGGGAAGTACGAGCTGGAAAATCCGGGCGATGCTTTTGGAATTAAAACGAAAGAGCGAGAGAGCGGAAGCGGCTCTGGGCTTCCTGGAAAATGAACGCTCACTTTTTCTTGGTCTAATATTGACTGAAAATTAGAACTGGAGTATTTGCCCGAAAGAGTTCTGAAAGATTAATTATTTTGGCTTCGTCGGCTTCCGAGGCTGCTTTCTCAAAGGACAGCGCACGGACCGAAGTTGGAAATTATTTTGTCATTTCGAAGTTGTATTTTTAGAAGACGCGCGGATATTTGCCTTTTTGCGCACGGTATTGGAATAATATTTTGGAGCGATATTTCTTATGTTTTTTTGTGCTTTTGTTTTCTTTCTTGTTTTAGCTGAATCTTTTCTGTTGGATGTCTTTTGTTATAACTCGAATATAGTGTGGATACAAAACATTCTTTTAAGTAAAGTAAATCAACTCAAATAAACTCAATATGCTTTATTATACATATTATATTCAACAAAAAAATGAATAACGGCATCGTTAAATATTTAAATTTTGATACTAAATTGTTTGAAATGATAAAAGATATATAAAATATTTCAATGTGAGAAGATTAAGATTGGATTACAAGAGTAAAAATGCTTTTAACTTTTTCAGCCCATTTACAGAAATTGAGATGATAGGATACATTCTTAATTTATAATTCAGACGTTTTAAAATAAAATATTCTATAAATTTCATTAAAAATTCATTTATTCTGCAATGCTAATTAAAAACACAAAAAAACATTGTTCTTTCATTTATTACGAACTAATTACCATGAGTAGATTAACAGATTGTTTGACAAGCAATCTCTAATAAAATTTAATAGCATGAAATTCCGTCAAATGCTACATCTAATTAAAATTACTTTATAGACAGAAATAATTATCAAAGTAATAAATATTCATGTGAATTGGTATCACAACGAACATATTATATTAAATTTATAGTATTGTTCTGACCACATATTATATTGAACAAATACAATTTACAAGCAAATACGTCTAAATAATACAACGTCTACTTTCATTTATATAGCATTACAAACATCATAAATCATTTCATTATTATGTATAAATTATTTCATTATAGTGTCAAATAGCAAAATTAATCAATATATTGCAAAATTCAATGTAGTATCGAACTTCTTTATTAGCGTTATTAATTAAATTTTATTATACAAACAGAAATATCATAGTTTCTATCAAAAGCTATTATTCAGCGCGCACCGGTCTTCAAATAGCTGTACAACTTTTTTAATGTTGAGCACCGTTTAAGGAACTCATAAAAAGCCAGCACCTAAAAACTCATAAAGCCCCTCCGACACTCAAAGTAAAGCAGCTTAGACGGACCGATAAAATTAGGCTGCTGGCTTGTCGAAACACGAAATAAAAACAGCATGATCAACTCAAACGACCCAATTAAAGGTAATATTGATCAAAGAACAGGCGGGCGAGAAAATAAAATCGGATTATAGGCGGTTGTTAACCAACCTGGATAAATGTCATGAACCATAACAATTAATTCAAGTTTGATCATCGGGATTTATAAGTATTTTATTTTATTACACTCGATTGATCATTCGACAACTGTTGTAAGACTGCTTAATTTTTTTATTATAATTTGCAATTTTTTAACTACTTGAAGTTCAAAAATATTTAAAGAATATTTTTTTACATTGATGCCACACATATAAAGGTTATAAACGTCATTATTATTCTGTATTATTAACTTTCTTCATAAACTGGCGAAATTAATTTTATATTCGAATTATACGAATAAATGCGACTTTATTTTCCCCTTCAAGCAAATGTCTCAAAATTACCATTAATTTACATATATGCCAGAAAAACATACAGCTTTTCCGAAAATATACGAAAATTATATCTTTAGCTCGTATAATACCCTCGGGCAGTCAAACGAGAAATTACTACATATTTATTTTTTTACGCAAGAAAATTTCGTTTTCGAGTTTATAAAAATGAACTAAACATTAATAAAAAGTTACACAAAATTATGTATTCACAAATTCAAGCACTACTTTACTTTACAATTTCAATAATGTAAATTATTTGCATTTACCATTCCGCGCGCGCGTTTCAAAGCATTTTAAAAATTTTAATTCCGCATCATAATTTCAAAGCTCTTTAAATTTGATCATCCCACATTTTTTAAAGTGAAAAATCATTAAAAAATGTTCACTCTACCGCTTTCGGCCTCTCCCTTTTTCCCCTCCTCGAAAAGAAGAAAAAACAATATCCCAAAAAACTGAAAAATTCACCAAACAGCAGCTCAATCCCGAAAAATCCCCGTTAATTTCCACACTGGCAAAGCAAAAGCTCCCAGCTTCGTAAAACCCCGGGAAAAATAATATTTCCAGCGTTATAACTCAGCACAGACAGTCGAGAAGAAAATTACATATCGCAAGCGCGCATGCAGGAGCTTCGGCAGCTGCGCGTCTCGAATCCTCGCTCTCACATAAGTATTACTCGTAACCAGGAAAGCAGAGGAGAGCCGGGCAAAAGAGTGGCACTAGTAGTAGTAGCAGGAAATCCCACCTAGAACTCGGAGATAGACCGCCCTGTGTATTTTCGGCTCGGTGTTGACTTGGCACTCGTATATGCCCTCGTCCCTCGGCTGCACGAAATCTATTTTCAGATTCCAATCGTCCGAGGTCCCCATATTACCGATAACGGTGAACCTCGCGTCGCTCGTGTACGTGTGCGCCATTGACGTCAAGATATGCAAATCCCTCTTTCTTATCCAGGACACCTGCAAGCAGACGGACACACACAGGCGCACAAACGTGCTGCATTATGTATATATATATATATGTGTGTGTGGGATATGTATAAGGCGATAGCCGCCTGCCGAACATTGAAAATTCATCGTGACCGAGCGTCCATTAATTCCCTTCCTTCCAGCGCGACTGCGGATCGGGCTCTTTTTTTTCATCCGGCCGGTCGTTGGTCTCTTTTTTGTCGCGTTATATGGAGAGCCACGTTCGATCTAATTCAATGTGTCGGCCGGCTCGCGCACACTACGGCCAATAATTCCCTTATCGGCTAACGAGGATCTTGATCTAAACCACGTGGGATGTATATATATTCGTCGCGCCACGTACGCCTCCTTCATTTCATTTTTTTTTTTTTTTTTATTTTCTCCTTAGTTAGTGGCGCCCATATCGAACTATATAGCCAGGGGGGAGCAATGCGCGGAAATTGAATTCTTTCGACGAGGTTTACGGGCCTTTTTTGCACTCGCGCGCGAATGTTTCCCTTATCTTTTAAGTGTGTAGTTGAGTAGCACTTTCGATGTCGGTTAATGGCTACACGATCATGAGAATCGTGAGCGGGTTTTCTTTTTTCTTTTGATAAAATTTTTTCGACGCTAGGATTACTTTGGAGAAGTTTGGAAAGGTTTAAAATGTAATTTGGCGCTGCTAATTTATAGCGAATGAAATTTCAGACTTTTCTTTGTGGTGAGTTATTTTCTGATTTTAAAATTACAGCTTAGTAGGAACAACAAATGAATGCTACTTGTGAATTTTCCTTACTTATCTTCTGTTGAAACAAATAAGTTAATTAAAACTTTAATTTCAAAGGTTTTTTTTATGATTCTAAGCTAATCTGCTTTTTTTCTTTTCTTCTTTAATTAAACTATCAAGAAACAGTCCTTTGACAAAGGAACTAATTAAAAAATACAAAATTACACAATTAAGCATTTAATTTTATTTGTTTTATAGAAAACAAATAAAATTTTAGAAATTAGAATCTTACCCTAACAATAGAAATTAACTCTATTTTCATAGTACAAAATCAAATAAAAGAACAATCTTTAAATAACAATGAAATAAATGTGAAACTTCGCATCGCATTTTAGTGCAAAATCTTCATCAAAAAAGGAAATGTAGAAATTTATTGAATTTATAAATAATAGCGAAGCGACACGACCCGAGGCGACGAAGCGAAAGAAGCTTGACTTTTCTTCGATTCATAGCGCTGAATCACGTACCGAGTCTGTCACGTGTTAAACATGATTTAGAGAAATTTTTCTTTTCCAGTGTAGAGACATTTACACCTCTGTTCAAAAGAAAAATACATGTCCTTTCACCTTGATATATGAATAAAATTTGATCTGATTTGTTTGAAATATTTTTGATTTTGATTGACATAAGTTGGAATACGTTCTTTGATTTATAAAATTTGAAGAATTTATTTGAACAAGTATATTTATGATATACAATTAAGCGGTAAATAAGAATATTCAACTTAATTTAATATTTCTGATTCTTATTTTTTAGGTCTGCTAATTTCCAGTTTTCGATGTAAAAATATAAAAAGCCAAAAAATTTGATTTTTTTATTGCTTTTGTTCTTTAATATAATAATTATCTAAAAGCTCGAAATTTTGTATAAAAATAGAACATGCTACAAAAATATTTTTTGTTACAGAAATAAAGAATAGTTTATAACTTAATCTTTATTACATATTTATTTTTTTAAAGAAGGAAATTTTATTTTACACCACACTGTAACAAAAAGATAATTAATATATTCACATATATCATAAATACTATATCAAAAATGTTTGCTTTTAACTTTACAAAAATTTTCAACCTTTTGGCTAATAGAGTTAAAGTGCTGTAAACGTTCAAAAAATTTCGTAGTTTTTTAGTCCCTTTTTTAAATAGCCTCTCTAGGGAAATATTGAGCTTTGGGGTTTGAAATTTTCCAATTTGAAAGTCTGACCATCTTCTAGTTAGTGCAATTTTAATTTTCTTCAATTCGTGATATAAATTCTTACTTTATCTAATTTACAGTACTCTCTTACAGAATTGAAATTAATAAACTTTCGCAATTACAATATATAAAGGTAATTCACTTCAAAACTAAATTTTTATTACTCAAACTTGAAAAATTTATCGTAATAGCACAATCAATGACATTTAAAAAGTAAAATATATCTGCTTCTACTGATTATATCTAGAAATTATATCTAAAAAAATATATTTTCTGTTTATTGACAAAGTTTAAACAAACATCAATATTGCCAATTTCTAAATATACCATTTTTGATAGTAATTTATAAAGCCGTTTCTACGATCTGCTAGTATCTTATGTATTCAAGTCTTTTTTAATAGGCCAATTATTCTACTTATTATCCAAACCAATTATTCAAAAACGTATCTTTTACTCTTATTGAAAAAAATAAAGCTGAATAAAACGATAAAATATGAAAAATTGCAATTTGTATTTAATAAAACCACCATTAGTGTTCAATAAGTAACTCATAGCAATGCCCTGCATACTTTGGAGTAAAGTATTTTAAGCCGATTTTAATTCATACCACAGATTTGCATTAATTGCGTTGCGTACCCTATTTTAATAACCCACTTTTCTTAAGGCATTAAAGTCTAATTCCAGTCAAGACCTCGACTTTTGATTTTAATATAATGGTGCAGACCTTCGAGCTTTTGCTATTTTCTTTTTCATTTCTTTCTCGTCTTTCTTTTTTCTTATTATTTTTCTCTTTTCTAAAGAATACTGCGTTCATTAGGCGTGAACCCTCACAAAGAAAAAATGTATTTAATGAATTCAAGAAATCTTGGGATGAAAAGCTTTTAAAAAAATGTTTTTCCTGCTTAATATGTTATTTTTTGGCTTATTAGGAAAAAATATCGTTATACTTTAATGTAGATATTAAATAAAAGTTTTGATTAAATATTTAATCAATAATATGAATTATGAACGATTTGAGCTTTCCATTTAGTAAGTATAATAAAGAAAATTGAATAAAAGTAATAAAATATTTACTTGAATCAAACATTTGTTTTCAATATAGAATTCGTATGGCTTTATTATTAGAAAGTAATGTTTTTTTATCGGATAAATGTTTTTGTATTTTTTCTTTGTTTTTATTTTTTTTTTTTTATACTATAAAGAGGTCAAATATATATCTTTGTAAAAATATCGTAGTTTCGTTTATTTAAAAAAATGTCTTTTTTTAGATATAGTAAGAATTTTTTAGTTGATCTAGAAAAGCCAAGAAAATTGTTAAGAAAAATACCAATCTTGTAAGAGAGCAGCAAGTATAGATATTGTATAACTGAAAAGTATGTGTATAAAAGTAAAACTTCTCCAAAGTATTACATTTTTAGCTTATATTATATATTTAAAAAATATCACAAGCTAATTTTAGGGCATAATTTCATATTTGTTGTCTAAAGAGATG
>UELX01002023.1:0-35573 GCA_900480035.1 Eupelmus urozonus
TATTTTTATTCCGTTCTTAAATTCTTGATTTAAGAAACGTTTAATTACATCTTCATTAAGTTTACTAAATTTTTCGAATAAATAAGCTATTGCAGACTTTTACAAAGCAACAAAAAGGCGAATCAAAGAAATACAAACGTCAAAAAAGATACATGCGATTGTTTCCTTTCCTCTCCTTCCAAATTCGACATTCCTCCAAGAAAAATCGCACAGTTTTTTTCTTTCAACTCCCAACAATAAATTCCACAATCCAGCCCCGCAACTCCCATCCGTCAATCCAAGCAACCACGAGGACGAATCACACACGATAAGACTTTAGCATAAAAATAGCGATATCACTTTGCTCTTTCCACCCTCTCTCACTCTCCTCTCCCGCCTATCTTGCCAGGACTAGAGGCAGAGAGAGAGAGAGAGTGAGTGAGAGAGAGAGAGAGCTAGCTTTGGCGGCGGCGGCCGGGGCGCTCGTTTTCGCGCACGTACGCGTTTAATTTGACTGAGCCCCCGGCCGAAGTTTCCGGGCAACTGGGTCAATATTTTACGAACGCCGGCAATTAGTTAACTTCGGGGCGGCCCGAGCTCTCGCAAAAATGCGATTGCGCTGGCATGCTAGCAGACGACGAGGCTCCGCGCGCGCGCGCGCACACCCACACTAGCTCGGGCTTAATGCCGAAAGTTGGTAATGCTGGCGGCGCGCCGTCGAAATCGTCTCCCTCTCTCTCTCTCACTTCGGCTTCCTCGCGCGTTTTAGCTTCCCCGTGGGAATCCACGGGGATGTGGCCGCGCGCACGTATGCCGGCTGCTCCGATCCCTGGCGATGTTACCGCTGCACACGGAACGGTGAAATGTCGTGAGGACTCGTCGTCTCTGGACGATTAATGAAGCATTGAGGATGTGATCGGGAGAGGGCGAGGCCGGGGAGATTCGGAAGGCTTTGCGGGGCTGACATCAGTTTTGCTGAGATGCTGAGGGGGCGGTGGCTGGAGGTTGGCTTTTAAATAATAAAGAGGGGGAGAGAGATTTGGGAGGTTTGGGTTGGATTTAGTTGAGGGAATTTTATGTTATGAGGTTGGTTTGAGGAGGTGATGTGTTTGGCGGGTTGGGAAGAAAAATATAGCCAAAGTTTATAGTACAGTTGCTGTATTGGGCAAAGACACCAAATGCCCCAAGAATCTCTCGGTGTATATAATGGAAAAATAATAGACAAAGTTATGAAAATTACAAGATAGAAGCTAATATTAGAAGTATTTTCTTTAAGACACCATAAGCAGTAATTGACTTTTCTTTTATCAGAAAGTACATATTTAAGTGTAGATTTTCGATTGGGAATAAACTTAAATCTAAGAGCAAAAGTAGAAAAAAAGGTTACTTTCATAAAACTTCTATAAAAATAGTAACTCGAGTAGCGCATTGAAACAACAGAATTAAAAAGTGTGTCAATCGAAAGCCACTTTTAAACTCCATACAATTACGGTTAAAACTTTTCAAACTGACCACAGCCGTAGTTACATACGTTGCTCTTGTTCTTCTATAAACCGTAATTTCACAACCAACCATATCGCTAAAGAACAAATCCAAAATTTTTGAGTTTAATATTTCCACTTATCGATCACTCACCCATTCAACCAACAAAAAAAAAGCCCAAGAAAAGCCGCTGTAGTACATAAACTTTTTAGAATCAACAGCTCCCAGAGCTAGATACTCGATTTTATTTGTCACTCGCGCTGCTCCACGGGCATAAAACCAAACTGCGGAACAGTTAGCCTCGTAAAGGCCGAACACATCTAAAAATTATTTTACGAACCAGAGCTCCTCCAATTAATCTTCCGTCCCATCTCCGCCCATCACGAGCACCACAAAAAATCTAGAACAAAGCACAACCGATCGGCCATGAAAAAAAAGCCAACAACCCTCTCCTCGACTGTTCAAATTCATCAGCGCGAATAAGCGCCCCTACAGCCAGCCCCGTAAACCGAAATCGCGCATCCCAATATAGGTATCGCATCCATAACCTTGCGGCCTCTATCATCTCGGCGGCCGCAAGTACACACATATAATTTTACGCGAACCGGCTGGAATTTTTCTCCTCCCCGAAAATCGCGGTTTTTCCGACCGCTCGGGCGCGGACAGAAAAGAAGAGGCAAGAAACGATAGAGCGAGAGAGGCAGGCGAAATAAAGAGAGAGAAGGTAACGCGATCCACGAAACTGCGCTTACGTGACGTGGTCTCCTTACGCGTTTGATGACTACTTTTAGCTCTCTCTCAGTGGCGTAGGTGTGTATAGGGGAGAACGTCTATCTCTCTGTTTCTCTCTCACTTCACATAGACGTACAAGCACACATTCACGCACAGTGCGAGTGTAGAGCGACGGGGAGTTACGAGGCAATCTTCACCCTCTTCCCCGCGAAATTTTATGCCCTCCTCGGGGGCTGCTCGCTCTCTCTCTCTCTCTTGCGCGTTGGCTTTCGTGCCAAATTTGTTGGATTTCATTTTGAAAATTGTTTCCAGCCCGCTCTCTCTCTTTCTTATATGTACGGCGCTCGCAGCTCTGAATTACGACTAGGCGAGAGCCACCACACGCCGCGATAATCCGTAAAAAGGACGTTTCGGTTATTTTTCGGGCACGCTAGCCAGTTCCAAGGGGAGATAAAGAGAGGAGAGATTAAGATCTGAGATTTAGGTTTATATTCGCGCCCCTGAGGCCGAGCGCGCACAAGCTACCGCCTCCTTCTACTCTCTCTCTCTCTCTCTCTCTCGCTTTTTCAAGGGTATATTTGTGTTATGATGATTTACACGTGTTTGATAACTAACTTTTGTTCTAGTTTCGCCGAGGCGACCTGACGAGGGATTACACGCGGGGCGCCGAGGATGTAGCGAGGGTCGGGGGTGGAGGAAGTGGGGAGGGTGGGCAAAATTATTTTTTCCGACGGGCTGATGTACGGCGTCCTTTCATCTTTATTATCGCGCCGCTTAATATCTTTTTAGCGATTCTTTTGAAATACAATTTCTCTTTGATGTATCATTTTGGTTTAATGGCTTTTTTATTTCTCGCCGCTTCGTGAATTATTTACTGCTTTTATTAGCGGCTTCTTCGGTAATTTTTTCAGGGTGTTTTTTTTTTATTTACGCGACTACAATCGGATTATAAAATTAACGCGGTGATATTTAACTTTGGAAAATACTTGAAAAAAATTTTATAAAAGCAGATAGTATTTTGCGACTATAATTATTTAACCACGTTCTGGAAGCTGTTTACCTACGAAGGTAAAACGATGAAATCGTTGTTACATATACTAAACGTTTTTGTGGTTCCAAACAAGAGCTGCAATCAATTTCGAGTACATTGTTAAAACTTAAATTCTTTTCTAGCCCTTAGCATGTTTCAGTCATCACGTTTCCATAAACTTATCATATATTTGAAACCAATACTTAAAAATCAATTCTAAAACTTCAAACAACAATGAAACGTCAAACCAAAAACTCACCAAGCTAACATGCACCCCTACAAATCGCCACCACGAATTGACCCATCCCAGCGCGTTCTAAATTTTGCATACGGCCAAAAGAGAGAGTTGCACAGTCTGCGCAAGGCCCAATTCTCTCTCTCTCCCTCTCTCTCTCTCTATCACTCCCCGGTTCCCGAGCGGTGATTCCTCAAACGCCTGCTGGGACAAACTCAGCAGTCATCAATTACGGAAGCCCTCGCCCCTCGCTACCTACGCTACGTACGAATTTCGGATGCGGCAATGAATTTCTAAGCCGTGTGCCGAGCCAGGGTAGAATCCAAAATAACGATTACGTCACCCGAATGCAGAGAGAGAGAGAGAAGAGAGAGAGAGGCAACGAGGCCGTACAAACGCGACCGACACGCTTGGCTCGGCCATTGTCTGATTTTCCGCAGCGCGACGACGACGACCAACTTCACGGCCCCCGGCTTTGTACAAGGCCGTTTTGCGTGTGTGCGTGCGGTTCGGGACTGTCTATGTATGCGGGCGCGCGCTCGCGTCTGAAGTACAGCCGGGGGAAGCTACGTTAGCCTGGCGGAATCGCTGAAGAACATGCGAAGTACGATCCGGAGTGAGTAATTTATGCACCTGGGAGACTTACTTTTGATTGTTTATAACGAGGCCGTTGAACTCTGCGATGTATGCGTGAATTGGCCTTTATTTATTGCGTGCGATAGCTTGATTAATGTTGCGGGGGCCTGCTTTGGATATGATTATCAATTCTCGGGGAATGCTGGGGCTGTTGCGAAATGAAGATAGTTATTTAGAAGAAAAATGGCGAGGTGTCTTTCTAGGATAAATTAAATTTACGTATATTTGCCAATTGTCGGGCTGCTTATATTATATCTAATTCTTTTTAATAAATAATTTTGTATAATTTTCAATCAACTATACATATTCCAAAAAGAATTACTCATAACGTATTATTTATACGATCTAATAATATACTTTTATACAGTTTACTGTTCGCGTTTGTCCATACTCACTTGTCTCACTAAACATAACCGACCCCCTAAAAACCAAGCATAATTTCTAACAACCTTCTCTAAAATCCCAAAGCTAAAACCATTCACCAGCTCCAACATCCACGCAACATTCAGCGACGAGCCCCCACGTATAACTACAGACGCTCCTACAAGCATACAAAGTTACTGCAAACTTCGCGCGCGACATTCTTCCTCTCGCGCAGCTCGACTGATTCCGCAATTCGTCGACCTTGGCTATATACCCATAGATTCTCTCATCTCGTCGCTCGCCTCCCCCCCGTCCCGGCCGTATTCCGTCTTCCTCTTCTCTCGCTCTCGCAATGAGAGGATTATAAATACGTGACATTTGTCTCACTTAAGCCGTTCTCTCCCCGCGGACTTTTAATGAACCGCGACGCGCCAGTTTCGCTCGGAGAGGGCTCGACGTTATTTTGATTGTTTCGCTATTGACGAATGGCTCTGCCGGCTCGGGGAAAGTTCGATTTGTTTCTCGAAAGCGAAGACTTATTAGTTTGCTTTGTCGCTCCCGGGGACGCGCTTCGAATTCGATCGCGTCTTTCGGCTTTGTTGAGAGGATCTCTTTTTTTTGCGAAGTATTAATTAAATTGCGCTGAAGCTTAAATTTAACTTTTCCTTCCTGTAGTTTGGGTTTTATAATATTTAATAAGTAATATGCAAAATTAAAAACGTTTGGTAGATACTGCTTTGAAATTAGGTTTTCTCAATATTAGAATTTTTCGATCTAATAAATTTTTCAGTTTCTTTTTATGACAAAAAAAGATTCTAATGGTCTACTTTTTTACCGAATTTAATTTGGCATGCATTCATTGTCTGGCCGAATACGGAATTGATTCACTTAAAATCAGTTATGGACATTTATATCCATTTGCCGCGAAAAGCCTGCAAACCAAACTATTTCAAAATCTTTAATTTGATCTAAAAAACGAATCTAAATTTAATTTATGTCGTCCTAAAATTTTCGCTACATGGCCTAGAGTCAAGAATACGCAAATCAGAAATAAAAATATAGTTTTCTATACTTCTTCATAACTTTTCAAGGAAAAGTAGAGCAGCGTTGATTTAGAAGAAATTTCTAAGTAGGATAATAAGCTTTTATTTTTTTATTTCAGTTCTTGACAAGTAGGACAAGCAATTGCATAAAAAGTTACTAATAAATAGATAGTAATCGATAAAATTTAGCTTAAAATTCAACTATTTATAACTTTCTATATAAGCGCGTGTTTATTTTTTATTTAACTTTAAATAAAAGCTTATTTATTCCACTTTAGAAATCATTTAATGAATTTTAAATTGCATTTTCCAACACAATCATTAGGATTTAAAGTAAGCTATTTTTTCGAGTTTAATTTGCTTAAAACGGCTGCATTTGAAATTCCAGAACCCAGTTACAAAAAAAAGCTTTTTCTCTATTTATGGCAAATAATATCAGTATATAAAATTTCAATCAGATCCGTGAGCCAAAGGTTTTATAAAACTATTATAACTTAATTATATACTGCTAAGTGTATAATAATTTGATTTTACAAAATGTGCTTTATTAATACCAAGACCAATTTTATAAAAATCGTATTTGGTTGATTTTCTGGATATAAATACGTAAGATACATAACGTTAAAGATAACTAAACAGTTATACCAAAATAGTATCTCAATGAACAATTAAATAATTAAATTACTTAATTAATTCTCATTAAAAATTCTTCACAAGTTGAATTTTATCTGCTCACTAAATGAGAATACTTCTCACTCTATTTGCAGTGTTTACTCGACACTTAATTAAAAATCATATTTTAAGACGAGCTACCAATAGATATTTCTTATAAGCTCCAAAATATTTAATTGAAATACCAAATTGATGACTAAAATGAATTAATACTCAGATAAGAATGAATAAATAATAATCTACTATTTTTGCACAAACGATATTTCACAATATATTAATTTAGATTTCACAATAAAAGCTTTGCTAAATTTCTAATAAATAAATTATATAAGTAAGTAAAGTGACCATGTCAATAACAATAATGAATGCGAACTTAACAGAGCGTACACACTGCTCACCGTAAGTCAAAGCTAAATGTCGAGTTGTGTCGCTCTAAATCGCTCGCTTGCTTCTCGTTGAAACTAGTACTGAGCTTGTACTTTCCCTCTCTCTTTACGTCTCTCTTACAAGAACACACACCTACTATTTTCCTTTCTACAGGCATCCTTTATCAAGACACATATCTAACTTTAGGTTAAACCGTGCCTCACCTCACTTTTCCCTTATTTATTCTTTTCTTTTACTTTAAAAGACCTTTGGAAAAAGTGTAGCTACTTGAATCATTTAAATCATTCAGATTTTTTTTGGTATCGTTCAATTTCTGAGTTAATCAGACTTTATCATCAATATATACATTAAAAATATATGACAATCAGATTTGGATAAATCACGATCAATTTTTTTCAGTCAAAAACGATTCATTTTGACTAATTGACTCAAGCTCATAAAAAGGTTTTTGAACCACTGATCTAATTATCATTGAAAACGAAATGAATTTTCATCCGGTCATTTAAAAAAAATTATTACTTTACATCGATTTCTCTCGACAATCACAAAAAGACACATATCCCATATTAGCCGAGCTTTCCCTCTCTCCAGGTGTCAAGCCAAACATTTTCCACCTACAACATTAAATCATCCGTCCATTACAAAAGCACGCTCTATCCCAGCGCGTTGAGCCTTGCAGCCCAGCGCAGCCCTGGGCTCAGCAAACTCGGCTTAATGGATCTTTCCCCGGCACTTTCACACTCGCTCGCTAATCGATGGAAGGAGCCGCTTTGCGCCCAGCGCGAAGACCGGCCAAACTCACTGACCCATGCGAACAAGGTGGCTCTCGCTCGCTTGCGATACCAATCGCCTATATGAAGATCGGCCCGGCTCGATAAGCCAAAGGCTCTGGCCTTCCGGAGTTCTCCTCGGTGACTTTTCGAGTTTCTCTTTCAATCTCCTACGTTAGGCCGGCTACGCCCACGCTTCCTCTTTATCGCGCGCTCAGCGGCTCTATCCTCGCGCCAGCTAGCCGTTTCCGAGCTTATCGCGATGCCGATTCTACACACTCGATAAAGCCGGTTTGAGCGTCGCCGCTGAGGATGCCTGCGTTATTGGGCTGGGAAAAGGTTTGAATCTTTTTTTTTTTTTTGAAGGTAGTAAGGGAATAGTGGGGGAAGTTAAGGAAAACTGACTGATGGATGGGGAGTTTTGTTTGTTGGGTGTTTATGGGAATTCGTTAGCAGAGTTTTTTTGGTGGGGTGAGAATAGGTTGGGTGTCTTTTAGCGTCTTTTGGTAGAATTTTAGATTTTTCTGAAGTTTTGGGATGATTGAAAATAGAAGGTAAAACTTAAAAGAAACTGATCAAAAGACTGTTTAAATACTGCCGGTTAATTCTAAAGGGTTGCAATTTTAAACTTTCTACAGCTTTTTAAGTTCAAAGATTTCTTTAATCGCTAATAAAGCTTCCGATTAAAGATATTGTTTTTAAAAAAATCTTATAAAATAATATCTTAAAAATTACATTTGTATAAGAAAAACAAACGTGTATGATAAACAATTGTTACCAATTATTAAAAACATTATTTTTACTACATCAACGCCAAATACACACTTTACGGTCATTGAGAGCGATACAAATTCACAAAATAATAAAAGCGAAAACGTCGTCGCCTTAAAAGAAAAGCTGTACATCTAGAGCATGCTGAGGCGGCTCCCGGTCCGCTCCCTCGGGAAAAACCGAAGAGAGCCGATTCGGCGGGATACCTGGAATACATGTAAGTGGGGCTGACAAAAAGACGTGACCCAGGCTCGACGAACGGGGAATGTTGGAGACTTTGAGGGGTGAGGTTGAAAAATTCACGGTGACGTTCGATCGTCGTCGGGGTCACCTGAAAAATTGAGCTCTGGACTCGATACACTCTGGACTCGATGCTTGTCTTTTAATAGCTAAATTTGAAATCGGATGGGGATCGTGTGTGATTCTAAAAGAAGAGAGTTTGGTGGATGCAAAATTTAAATGTCTGACATATGTTTTTACGTTATGAGTTTATGGAAGAAAGTTAAAATAAAAGATTCTGACAAAAAGTTATTTGTTCGTTATGATTGTAAAGAATGTTCAATTTAATTTTTATGAATTTAACAAATAAGTTTTGCATTCCAAATAGTTTTGATGAATTTTCTTATAGAGTTTCAATCTTCAATAACAAAAACTATCTACGCAAAAATGTATTAGTAGCCATATAGAAATTGCTTCTATTTTTATTGAGCCATCTCTTCGTAAAAATATACTTTTGGATACACTAGTAGTGGAATATACGGTCACCAGTAGAATCCTCAGATATATTTTTCTGTATGAAGTATGCACTAAAAGGTTATTGAAATACAATCTTTGTACCTTCTAGTAAAAAACATTTTGCGCTATCGATTCTACCAACTATAGAATAGCTTTCTATACTATATTCACTTTGAAAGCGAAGAACTTTTAAAAAATAAAATACCAAAAAAATATAAAAAACTTAAAATTTTCTCAAAATACAGGTACTTCAACTATCTATGTATATATAACCACAATTAAACGTTAAATGATAACTTTTAGTACACAATAAATAACAAAACAAATAATATTTTACCACTTCATTAAAAGAAACTATACCTCAAGCAACTTCCATCTCATATACCCAACTCTAATTCTCCATTCCCTCTAGCCTCCAGCATAAACGCTCACGAATTCTCCATCAAACCCCCAGCCAGCGCGCCCTTCCTGCATCTACTTTGATACGTCTACGCCGGCTCTTGGATGCGCGTCCGCAAAGCGAACGATAATGCTTTAAACGATACATCCAAGAGGCTCCTATCTCCCGTGAGGATATCAATTTCCCATTGCTGTAGGGGGACGAATTCTTCCGTCCAATTTACTATGCATGCCCAACCACGCTCCGACCTACCGTTCCCGGCCGACGTACCAAGGGCCACCCACACGCATAGACCACTTAATTAAAGGGACGAATTGAAGATTCAGTAGAGGCGGGTATATCGAAGAATGGCTGGAAATGGGGTCGAGCTAACAGGGGACTTTATTTTTCGCTCCCTGTAAAATGTTATTTCAGTGCGCTGACGATGTAGCTCGTAATTAGGTGGGTGTACCGGTGTAACGAGTGTGTTAGTAGTGTGACAGCTGGAAATTTAGCGTTTTTGGAAATTCGGAGCGCCGGCGGCGCTATGTTTGCCCGGAGAATTAAGTACTCTGATGAGGGCCTTTGATGTTCGCCTAACGATTTCGCGCGCGGCGCGCTCCATAAGTTTGCATTTTACGTCGCGATGAGCAATTTTCGATAAATAATTAATCAGACGAGTGTTTAATTAGCAAACGACATCGGATCCGCTCTCGAATTATGTTCTTAAAAAATTGGCATATTCAATTCGAAACTGGCGCGCGCGCTTGTCAGTTTAAATCTCGAGTGATGCCGGGGAAAAATCTCATTAGTCAATTTTTCGCCGGCAACCCCGCCGACTCGCATCATCAGCAAAGCACACACGCATCCGCGAGCTCGCTTGTTTATAAATCAACTTTTAATTTTCAATCTCCCGCACTTCAGAAATAAATTCTCTGACAGCGGATATTCCGGGCCGGAATGCGGCGGCCAAAACGTAAATTATAAATATCGCGTTTCAATTATGAAATCGAGCGTGCCGTACGAAAAAAAAAACATAGAGACGAGCGCGCGGGGGAAAAAAGGCGAAGAGAGAAAGGAAAACACGTAAAAGCAGAAATTGAAATATTATGATATGCATAAGGGGCGGGGGAGGAAGCTAGAATGCTGCTGGCTGTTGTGATACGGACAGCCAATCAAAAGTCGCGTCCGCCGAGACAGGAGCAACAAGCGAAATCGACTCGACCCCTAGCTCCTTCCTTTCAGCGCGGGCTCTGCCTCTCTATTTCTGAAATCGCCAAAGGGGTTTTCGAGCTCTTTCTCTCCCCGGCTCTTCCGATGCTCGATCCCAAACGAAACATGCATGCTGCGCTTCCGGCGCGCTTGACTTTGTTGACATTTTATTCGCTGGTTATTTTTCTTTGACCGGGGCTCGGGCTTTTCTCTCTTTATTCCGGCTTCTTTGGAGCCCTGTCTGTAGTCTGGATCCTATGATTTTGATGCATAAAATGCTAAGTGCGGTGATAAAGTTAAAAGATAGTAATTCCGCTTCGCTTTTTAATAAATTATTGGGATTAGAATTTCGCAGCTTACGTCACTTTTTCTTTGTTTGCGCGTTTGTTGTCCTGTGAAAAATGAATAAAACAGACGGTTTTAACAACAGTAAGTAAAACCGATACTCTCATTTACCTTACCTACCCTAGCTCTCAACTCGCTAATACAAAACTCCAGAAACAAATCCCCCTCTCAATAGCCGCGACCCAAGCTTGTCATACGCATCGCAAAAACTCTTACATTGTGGGAGTATACCAATGAGCGGTCAGCAACTTCCGCCCACGCTTCCTTTCGTTTCCGCGAATGCTCGTGTCCGTACTTTGAGGCGCGTATACGCGCACGCCTCATTGCATTGTCTCCTTTGATCGGAAGAACAGCGCCGCGAGGTAAAGGAAAGCCGCGCGCATATTGCACGTTTGATTTAACGTCCGAAAGGGTCGCGGAAGTATGATACGAGGCTGGCCTTTGGCCGAGCAGTAGTCACGAGCACACAATGAGCCCGCAGCTGGTGGTTATGTGGGGATGGCTTTGTGAAAGGGGAGGAGAGGCTGGATGTACTTGTAACGATGTTTTTTTAATTTTTTTTTAGAGGACTTTTTAATGGAGGGTTTTGTTTTTGTTAAATGGTGCGAAGGAAGATTGTTTTGATGTTATTTAATTTCTTTGAGTTTAAAATTAAGAGATTAAGTGTTGTCTGAGTTCGTATTAATGAGTTTGTTTATGTACAGAGTCATTGATTATTTGATATTCTTTTTATATAAATATGACATATTGGCTTCCTCGTAATCTTCAAAGAAGATTTAAAACTCTAAAGTCGGCTTAGGCAAAATTATTCGATGTTAGAATATTAATGAAATCAATTCAATCAGAGCCAGTTATTCATCGACAAAATTAGTTACCGCACGAAGTATTTAGTCTAAAACAACTGTTTATAGTATGACGCAACGATCTGACGGAAGTGGCACAGTTGATAAAAGGAATTAACAAGCCGATCATTATTCAAGAGAATGATACTTTAGGAATAGTTTGGCCCCTTAAAGTAACAATTTTGCAGCACACTTCGGCATAATGAACTTCTAATAATTAAATTTCGATTAACGCGCTGCATGTCCCGGAATTCCAGTCTCTGTGTGCGCCGCGCGCGCCTCCCATATAGCATCATACGACGACAAGACAAAGTTACCGTGTCAGTGGAATATTAGTTCTCAGCTATAGCTGCATTTTATAGTATGTATTAATATTTAAGTGATATTATTATTTTAAGATCGATATGAGAAAGTTTGACGTTGTTATGGATAATTTTATGCAAAATAGCTTGGTCAGAAATAGATATAAAATCGAGAAACCCACTTGTGAGTGAACAAAAAGTCGATGGAAAACTGGAAGGATTGATTTAATTATGTGTTTTGAAGAAAAACTTTTCCAGGTTAAGACTACGAAGTGTATTATTTATTAAAAAATCAATTAAAATTGTTGAATAAAAACATCAAAAAATAGTATTGATTTTTTAAATTAATAGTCATTTACTCATTGTATTTCGAAGTTATAAATATCGATTATATTTTATAAATTGTAAGATAATATATATTAAACGAATATGCACTTTATTATACCTTAGGGAATCCATTATAGGCTAAAGCCAATAATTCTCTAATCTCTAATTTCCGAATGGCACCATGTATCTATCTTTTAATGCTTATCTATAATATATGATTTAACTATAGATTGCCTTCAGTATAAAAGCATTTAATATCAAAATTTCTATAACATGACGCATAGAAGCGCGCACACACTGTAGTGTATAATAAAAAAGAATATTAAAAATAATCTTGTTTTTAAAATAAAGTAAGTATAAATTATGTTCATTCTAGTACTTTGTTATGTGATAAATAATTCTTTATATGCTTATATACAGTCTCATAAATTAAATAGTGACCCATATATTAAAATACTTCAAAGAATGGCTTAGAGTCTTTCTACCCTGCTAAACTGTATTTGTGATAAAATCGATAAACCCTTCAATATTATTTTTAAAGAATCAAAACTAAATATAATAATAATTTGTTTTTCCTAATATTTTAAAAGAAAATTGAAAAATCCTCGTTAGTTTTCTAAAATTTTTTCAAGAAGCCTCCTGTCCTCCTTATACATAAAAACAATTAACCCAAAAACCACGAGGCGCGCATGGCTTTGCATAAATTCTGGTCTAGAAACACTTGATTTCATCCGCTCTGCATGCTGCCATAAACTTCTTTTTTCGTAAAGTCATTGCACCTAGAATCCGACAAAATCAACCAAAAAGATAGATAGGGAGAGGGAGAGAGAGAAAAAGAGATAAGCGCGCGGCAGCCTTTTTCTTCAGGTCGCGCGCAAATTGAAGAAAATTGGAGGCTTCGTTATTTACAATTGACCCGGCCCAGCGCAAAATCCGGCCCCCTTAGTACCGCCAGCCGAAACTTCTTCCTTCCTTCTCCCTCACCTACTGCAGATTTTCTCTTTCACTCGCTTTCCGTTCAGAGCCGCTGCGCTCATTCGATTCTGCCCCGCTTTTTTCCGCGTTCGAGCGGCTTTCTCTTTCCGAGGCTGCTTATTCGAGAGGCTGAGAGGATTTTTCGAATTGGAGTACTCTTTCTTCTTTGATTACGGGATTTTCGTTGGATGGGGATTTCTGTTTTTTCGCCTTGTATATACTGTACCCTTTTAACGGGATATTTTTTTTAACGCCTGTTCTTCTTCAAATCCTAGCTTTAATTAAAAATTTACGAAAATTGCTTGCAAGATAATATAGCGTAAAGTTGATTAAAAGCTTTCTTGAGATTATAAGTAGCTATATTTATTTTGTATAGAAATTATTTAAGAAATAAAAATACCAATTTCAAAGTTTTTCATAACATTTTTTTACAACAAAACAAAAAATAAAAATAATTTCCTCGTAAATACGTATAATGAAATGACCCCAAATCACAGCTATAATGACGTCTTGACTAATGTTAATAATTCGACTCGTGCGTTTTGACAGAGAAAGCGAAATACAGAGAAGAGCGTCGACAATTAACAAAGATTATGCGAAAGGAGATAATCCGAAAAGACTGGAGCGAGTGAGGTTTCTCGTTTAAATTTTAAGCTTGGCCACCCTTCGACGAATTTGTACAACTTTACGGTCCTTTTATGCTACAGCTTTTTTGGCATTAGAAGTCATAAAGATTATTATCTTATTTTGAATATAGGTGTTGTTTCATTTGAAAGCAGACGGAATTAGCATTTGGAATTGCGATAAACGGAATAAAGAAAAATAGAGCTATTTACATTTTAACTGAAGTTTTAATATGCTTCATAAATCGCTTAATAAAATTATAATTTGAATAATTTTAACAGACGTTGAAACTAAATTAAATTAATGTGGGTAAGTACTAATTTCGTTTGGTAGCAAACTTTTTAACGAGCACTTTTTTTAAAAGAAAAACTTCTTTCTAAAATTAAAAAATACCTAAAATTCTAAAATGTCTGAAACTTTTTAGACGGAAATCAAAGAGAAACAGAAAAACACAATTGAGTTCTACAAATTACATAAAAGAAGTATATAAATAACTGTCTGAGAATATCCATTTTATTCTACTTATTATTACAGTATTTACAACTCGATGTTCTCATTTCCCATCTTACTTCCATCAATACCTAAAATAAAACACCAAACAATCTTTCAACGAACAAAACCCCCGTACAATCGTCATCTTAATACACTCACAAAAGCGCTCGCAACTAAACACCCCTCGCCACTCGTCATCTCTTCACATTTGCAATCCATGCATCTACAAGTCATCCATCTTGCAGGCATCCCCGTTGTCCGCGCAATCTTTGACGATCTCCGTCGTCCCTCGGTATCTCCCAGCCCGGGAGAAAATCCCAGTGGAAATGTGAAAATGGCGAGTCATCCGCTCGCGCGTCCATCCTCCTCGTGCCCCCTGGCGACTTTCATTTTGCCGTTATTATCAACGCAAGCAGAGAAGCGCCCTCGTAATCCCTCAAGATTCTCCTCGTTGTCCTCCTCGTCTCGCGCCGGGACGAAGGTTTTCTTGCGCGCGTTATACCGGAGAGGTTTAGGTGCTGCGCGAGCTCGGGCTGCCTTTTTTTTCCGTTTCTTTGGAGCTAGCTTTTTCGTGTTTGTGCTCGGGAAAATGTTACTTCTTGATTTTTTTTTTCTGAATTTTGAAGGGTGGTTGGAGGAATTGAGAGGCTGTGGGTTTTGGTGGAAATCACTTTTTACGTTTAAATATGTGGCTCTTTTTAATTTTTGTTAAATGAAGATTATGAATTACTCCTAGAGCAATCAGAAACTTCAGATGAATTTAATTAAAAAACTAATTGGTTATAACTAATTATTTATTTGTAGTTCTCGTTATATTTTAAATTAAGAATTTAAATTAAAAATTTGATTTTGCAGATTTTATAATACTATTACACATTTCATTAAGGCAGAAAATAGACTAGTACTGAGCGAAGTTCCTTTAATAAAGTACTCTTACTTACTCACCCTCTTACCTGATGAAGTATTGTTTGAGTAAAGTTTTCAAGCTTATAAGTAAATGATAATGCGAATACCTCCAGAAATTATTGTTCCAAAAGCTTCTTCGTAAAATCATGAGTAAAATGTAAAGATTGCATTCAATTAACTCAGCTTTTAGACGCCTAGCAAAAGAACAACTTAAAATTTCCAATTATACACTTCTAAAGTTGACTAACAATAAATACCCAAACTGGAATAGAAATTAAATATATCAAAGTTTTTTATAATAAATAGATTCTTTCTAGATAAATTATTAATGAAATAGTATTTTTATTCATTTTTCTAATACATTTTTAAAATTTATCAAGTATGCATAAGTTAACATTAAAATAAAAATTTTTTCAATGCTGTCTATGACACAAGTTAAAAGAATAAAACTAACGATGAAAAAACATCATGCTTCACCTATAACAATCTTATTAATATCAAAAAACTTACCAACTCTTTAAAACTTATAAACTTTTAAAATATAAATTATTAATAACATTATCTGATAAATAAACTTAATTATTAAATTTAAAAAATTTCAATAAAATTTATTTAATTTTTAATTAAATTTTTCGTTGTAAAAGGAACATTTAATATGCCCCAATTTTCAAACAGAACATACACATGCAAATGTACACTCACATACATGCACACGCATGCGTTCATGCGCACAGACAGCCATACACATACACACTCTATATACGTATTCGCAAATACTCACCCACACTTGTACATACACCCAGGATTCCTAAATTTCGAAGGTCCTCCGTCTCCACCAATCCTGCGAACACCTAAAACCTTCTACCCATCCAATTAAAAGCTCAAAGAAGAAAACGTGCGCTACCGTCCTCTCTTTCTCCCTCTCAAATCAAATTGCGATAACGGTTAATTAATTAAATAAGCACACTAATTACAGATCATAGTCGGGATGAGGGGGAAGGGGAAGGGGCAAGATCTGAGTAATGGAAGGATGAAAGCGATTTGCTGATTACCGCGCGGCTTGTTTGCATGTTCGATTGCATAATTGAATTGCTTTGTCGGGCGCGCGCGCGCGGGCCTACCGCCGCCACTGGCCCCCACCGAGCTTCGCGAGTCCGTTTGTAAATTGAGATATTGCTTATTAGGCCTGGCGTTAAGATAGCGGCCTCGCATCGCGCGTAAATTGAACTCGGGAGCGGCTGATTTAATCCGGCGAAACTATGAGATGAGCCTCACCCGAGAACTGCTACTGGCTTATGATAGAGCGTTGGAAATTATTGTATACGGGCTCTGCCCCAGTCAGATGTTGATCGAACGTAACGGCTGAGGACTGAGATTATGATGTTGGGTGGGTAATTACAGTTTGGCAATGTGGCGATTGATTTTGCGATATGTTTTTGAGCAATTTGTGATGGTTTTTCGAATTCTTGCGGCTTTGTTTGTGAATTGTCGTTTGAAGAGCTAACAATAATTATGGATTATGGTTTATTTTTAATGCGAAATAATTTAACGGCAGTGCTTTTATACTTACTTTTATAAATATAAATTTTAAATCAAGAAAAATTGATATTGAACAATTTGATCTTGAAAAATTAAAAAACAATCATTAACAAATATATTTCAAAAGTATTTTCAACGGCATTGTTTCGCCTATAAAAGTTACAAATTTTATCAAACTTTTATTTAAAGTATTGCAAGTAGTTATCTCTTCGATTTGCAAACTATTTTTTTTTGAACAGTTTAAATATATTTCAGACTTTAAAACTAACTTATATCCTGAAAAACACTTTATCGAGAAAAGGAACAAAGTCGAAAGCAAATTCTTCATAGAAATTCTAAATACTTGCAACTTAAAGCAGTTAAATTATTAAAACCTGAATTATAACTTATAAATCACAATGTCAAGACTTTTTCATCCAATAAATAAAATATTTCAGCATTGTTCCATCTAAAAATCTGCCGAAGCAGACTGAACGCTCTCGACTCCTCGCCTACGCAACATATAAACCTAAGCTCGTATATTACGAAGAAGAAGGCGGCGAAAAAAAGAGAATAAGAAGCCGGCTCGCACGCCGAAAAACGAATATTCCCGCCGAATTTAATATCGCACCTTGAATAATGAATATAAGCCAGGGTTAGAGGAAGAGAGAAGGAGACGCGCTGCAGCGCGCTGCGAAACATCATTTCTCGCGCGAGCTCCAAAATCCCGCGCACGTAGAGAAAAGTTAGGCGCAAAATATGGAGCACTCGCTCGCCTCGTAAAGAAAGAGAGAGAGAGAGGGGGAGGGGAGAGCTAAAGAGAGGAGAGAGAGAGAGACGATGAAAATACCTGGCGTGGCTCCAGGATATTCTCCCCCAAAATGATCTTAGCGAATTGGCAATATAACGAGCAGCTTCTCTCTCCCGAACTCACTTTTTTATCTGCCCTCCAGTGAAACCGGACCGAGGCCATTAATTCGGATGAAAGGAGAGACGAAAGGGTTGCGCGTATCACTCGATTAGCGTATTTTCCGGCAAATGAATTTCGGGCGCCGGCGTCTCTCTACTCTGCATAATCAAATTTTCGGTGAGCGCATACGTACGTAGCATATAGAGGTAGAGGGAGAGAGACGGAGGGAAAATCGACTGATACGATCTTAAGATACGATATGGCCGCCAAGCGCGCTCCGGTTTCTCCTCTGGCCAAATAATAGAGAGGACTCGGCGGCGCGGCCGGGACTTTAAGATTTCGATTACGGGCTTTGTAATTTTTTTGTCTTCTGTGGCGGCCTGGAGGATGGAGAGACAGAATTACGCCCGATAACGATCGCTCGTTTTGTGTGAAATTCTCCGCCTCAAAAGAAGATTGGATAAATTAAGAACTGCCCGCGCTGGGAGTCGGGATAGAGGAGTCAGCTTTATATTTTAGGACTTCATATTTTTGTAAATTATTTTTGAGAATTTTTTTCTAATAAAATGTTTTATATCTTTATAAAGACTCCTTTTTGGAGAAATAAGAGTGAAAGCTTTTAACTTTAAATAATAATTATTGATAATTAAGTATTTATTGTAAGAAATAATAGCTAACGATAAGACTTTGCACTTAAACGAACGTACTAAAAATAATACTCAATTATTTATTAAAAAGAAAATTGACAAAACCACAAAAATAAAAAGAAAAATACAAAACGATAAATTCTCTTTAATGTCTTATTGCGATTGCACGTTTCACGAGCGACAAATGCATAATCACGTGAGATGCGCCAAAAGAGCTGCTACAGGATGCATCGTGAACCCGCAATCAAACTAGTTTGACTATCGGAAAACGATCTCCCATCGTGCAAGGCAAAGGACAGAGAAAGGAAGAAAGAGCGAGAGAGAGAGAGAGAGAATAGAAAAGAGTAGACGGATAAAAAAAAAGGAGGACGTAGAAGTCACAACGGCGGCTGTGGCGCGAAAATTAGGGACGATCCCGAGCGCGGGGAATTGGATTCTCCGCGAAAGTTGACCGGAAGTTCCGGGTTGGCCGGGAAATGGCGACAATGGCGCGGCGCGCGCGCGCTCGCGTATAAGAGCCGAGCCTCACCAAAAACTTGGACGATTATACAAATCGCCGCGATAAAGCCGACGTTCTCGCTTCCCTGGAATTTTCAAATCGTTCTCTCCCTCTCTCGCTCTCTCGCGGACTATCTCTAATGCTTTTTCTCTCTCGTTGTCTCTTGCTTCCTTCTCGCTTATTTCTCTCGTTAGTGGACTCTCTTCCCTGTACTTTCTTCAGTCAATTCTCTTCCGTACTCGGAGCTTCGCTACTCGCTTTCTTACCACTCGACTTTCGGCTTTTTTATTGAGTATGATCTATTATAAATAATAAAAGAATTTTGTATTTCGTTATTATTATTCATGGTATACGTATAAAAACGCTCAGAAGCAGAAAGAGAACTTTGAGAGTACATATAGACTATACCAATTAACCGAGATTATCTCATGTGCACTTTTGGAACTGAGCAAATGTAACTCGTATGTAAGGAATTTGTAGGAGTGACTTCTCGAACGCCACCTAGCGGTGACGGTTGAATCTTGCTTTCGTATGTGAAATTTACGCGTATAACTTAATGCTAAATAGCTGAAGTAATTTAAATATGCTACTTTTCAACTATTTTTTATTACAATAAGATAACTGTCGTCTGACTTATTTTTTATTTTAATGTATGAGTAAAATAGCTAAAAATTCATCTTGATATAAGGTAGTATCCGCTATACTTGGTTAACTTAATTAAAAATTATAATATAATATTTGAATTCACATAAACCAAAACTCAAAGCTCGCCATACCGCCAGAACTGCAAAACCAGTTAATCCAAGAATTTCCCGCTCATCGAGACAATAATTTCCCCTCGTCGGAGAGGCAGCTCAGAAAATAAAAGACTACCGGTACCCATTTCAAAGCAACAAAAGATGCTGCCACGTCCAAGCGAATTGGATTTTTCGAAAAAAAAGCCTTTCGTCTTCCTCCATCTTTCTCCATCTCTCTCTCTTTCTCTCTCTTCCTTATTTACTCGTTCGTTCTGCAGCTTCGTCCGCAACCCTTGCTGTTCATTCCAACCCCCCCCCCTCCACGCGGCAACTTTCCGGCACGCTCTCGAGGCAAATCGACGCTCGTTTGTCCCCGCGACTACAGCCCACTTCTCTCCTGAAGAGAAAGCGCGAGAGAGAAAGAGCGATTGCGCCCTGTCGAACGTGCCTCTTTTCTCTCGTTCGGCGCCCACTCCGTACGAGCCTCGGTGTATATGTGCCGAGGCGCGATTTGAGGAAGCCATTCGCGGAGCGCTAGACAAAATTGCGAAAAAGCTTCGCGCGCTCGAGCGCCGAGCATGCCTGTTATTTTTTTTCTCTCTCTTCGTCTTGTCACTTGTCACTTCGCCCGGCTTCTTCTTCTCATCTTCTGAATGCGCTTTATGTTGGGATATGAGAGGAAAGAGATTATGGAAAAAAGGATTGGTATTTTTTTGCCTGGGTTTTAATATTTTTCTCTTTAACGCCCGAGATTTTATTAAGTCAGCGCGTTTGGTTAAGGAAACTCATGAAATTTATTGCCTGTGTATTCTTAAATTTCTTTACTATCTAAAATTTTCTGATCAAACAACAGAAACTTTCTCTCGTTTTTATTCTTTTCCAGGACAACCGCGGTAAATTGAGCATGCATTAAAATACATTAAAATTACATAACGTTAAAACCTCGCGATTCCCTATCAGCAAGCAGAATCGATACTCCTTAAGATGCCTCGTTTAAATCCATTTTCAACATGGTCGCATTATGTGCTCGCAACCGATAGGAGCCCCGGTGGAGCGCATGAGCTCTCCTCCCGATAAAAGAATACGATCGACTTTAATGTATATAAGAAAGATTCCAAATCGCCGGAAGGTATTGGCTCGTAACGATCGGAACCTGGCAAAACTCGATGTCCGGTCCGGAATGATTAAGAATGCGGTGATGGAAAAAATTCTCATCTGCCTAACTCTTCTTTGAGGGCTTCTTTTTTAAAATAGTATCTGTAGCTATTTCAGACGTTTTTTCACTATTAATTTTTTACATTTCGTGGTTGGATTTTGCGTAATTGATTTATATGATTATTTCCGTTTCTCTTATTTGGTTTTACTAAGTTTTTTGCAAGTATGCTTTAAAAATTTTTCTTTGAGTTTGAACAATTATATTATTAGAAAATAAACATAGCAAATATAATTACACATAATTATCCTTTAAAAATTGGTAAAGTTAATGAAAGGAAAATTATCAACAAACCAAAATTAAGATTCTAAACTGGTAAACAGTTATTATATTATAATGAAGCACCCTCATTTCACTCCTTTAACAATATTTTTACCAGACTTCTCACTCAAGCTATCTTTCAATCAGCAATATTTTCTATCACTCCGCTCTAGCCCTCTACCCACTAATTTAATTCCCAAAATACTCCAGCCACAGTCGCTTTATCGCTCCATTAACTGGCGCCGGTGTATGAATGCATTTGCATGTGTCGCTTATAAAGCCCTGAACAAGTTAAAAGAGAGAGAGAGAGAGCGAGATTTTTCCAAAGCTGCGCGATCTCTGTCTTACTCCCACACTCCCTCTCTCTTAGCCCAAGCGCTCGTTCGCGCAGTCGAGAAAACGGTCGATCGGCTGGACTGTCGGCCGGCTGCCAGAAGGAACTAACTACCCTCTCGTCCCCGATTCTCCAAGCTCCTTTGCTTTCGCGCGCCGCCGCCGCTGCTGCTGCTGGCCCCTTTCGTCGTGCTCCCTTTTCCCTTTCTCGTGCTCGCGAATTTCGTGTGGAGGTATTTCGTCCAGAGGCCGCCTCTGCTTTGCATGAAATTGTTGTAATTTCGCGGTAATTGAATCGAGAAAGATAAAAAAAAGAGGGGGAGAGAGAAGAAAATGCGGAAGTGGGGAAAAAGTGGGTTAGGTTGCGGGAGGGCGAGACAAAGATAAGGGATAAAAATTAAATGGAGGATGAGGAAAACGCGCCGCTGGGAAGTCGTGAGATGGAAATGCGGAGGAATGAGAAATAAGAGGATGGCTTGGTGTAATTAAGTTTTCTCTTTCTATCGCGTACGTGTGGGCGGCTTATGTGGGCAAGAATTTCTAGCTGGCTAAAAGCCGTGCAAGAATTATATAAAAGACTCATTTATGTTAAATAATATAGTTTTTTCTTTCCTTCGAATAATTGTGCGTCCTAGCAATGTTTTGCTAATTTTTAATAGAAATGAACTGATTTACATTATTCGTTTCAATCTGTTTATCACCTCTACTAGATCAAAGATAACTGAATTCGGTATATTAATTCTACAGAAGACAAGTAAATATTCATTACAGCATTATTATTTATGTTAAAAAGAAAGTCGTTTAATTAGACAAGTAAAATTTTACTCCAATTCGTTCACTCTAATTATCAAAATAAACAAAATTTTCAAAATGTGTGTAAAAGAGCGCCCTTTATTTATCCACCAAATAAAGTAATTCAACGTAAATGAGTAGTGCAAAATTTACAAACCCAAATGTACCTCACGGTCCTTTACCAGCAATTGCGATTTCACGGTAATTGAATTGAAACAATGATACGAAAAAAATTTTTAAACGAGTCTCGTATTACACGCATAGGATCGTTGTGAAATAATAAGTAGGTTAGCCCGAGAAAAAGATAAATTAAGTAATACGCCAGACGGAGAAAAAGCTGGCTTGCGAAAGCGAGAGAGAGAGGGTAGGGAAACACATGAATGAGAAACGAGAGAACGACTCAGGAGACTCAGTCTGAAAGAAAGTCGGCGGCGAGCCGGTCTCGAAAGAAAAGCGCGGTGAATAATGCAAAAAAAAAGGAGCGCGAGTATAATCGTGAATGAAGATGAGAAGGTGCGGGAGGGTGACGACATTATATGAGGATGGAAAAAAGGTAATGAGAGAGATGCAGCGAGAATGAAAAAGATGGAGCAAGAGAGAGAGGGAGGCATTTGTTAAAGTCACTTTGCGAGTAGTTGCTAAGTGAGTAACCACCACAGCGGCGACGCTCTGATTTTCCTGTCTTGAGGCTCTGATTTTTTTTTCTTTATCCTCGTTGCGTTTTATTATTGAGGTCTTGCTTTACAATTGTTCTTTTTTCCCTTGCATGTGCGTTCGATAGAATAAATTTAAAAAAGCGCAGTTTTAAATTGCAAACCCTTACAAACGATTTCCGTGGTGTCTAGAAACATATCATCTAACAAAGCATTCCGGGTTGCAAAACAGTTATTTTTTATTGTTATTATAACTTTACTATTAATTAATTATTTTTATTTACATTTACCTATATTTATTTAATTTCTTTATTTTAAAAAAGTTTTATTTTAAATTTATTAGTTTGTATAAATAATAATAAAATTCAAAATTCTTTTAACAAATCTTAAAGATAATGCAATTAGTAACGGTTTTTTTATCTACATCGGTTGATCATGAAAGTAGTAGAAAAATTTCACGTTTTCAGTACTGCTCAGATATATTGGTAATAAAATCCATAATCATAAAAGTATATTAACATATATATTCTTAGCACATTTTCTAAATTTTAATTTTGAAGAATTCATTAATAAAAATATAGAACAAAAAACAAAATAAAGAATATTTAAATAGTTAATTAGCGGACGTCTACAAAGCAGAATAGAGATAACTTATTCACTAGCACATTTGTCAGTGATGTAGTTGAGCGATGTATGACGTTGGTTCAGCAAATATTGACTTACCCAAAATTAATTATAATTCGAATGCCTCTGTATTGTTATGTTTTCTATTGTGATTATTTCCATTCAGTGTTATCTCGGCTGATGTTTGAATAAAATCCATGTTTCTCTGTCTATTGCTATAAACATGCATTTCCTGAACAACATTATTTACTAATCTAATTCGTTTCTGAATTAATATTTAATATAGCGATGAAAAGCAGCATTCGAAAATGTAACATTTTCTTTATAAACTAAAATGAATAAACATTAATTGTAAAAGAAACGTTAGTATTGGATTAGTAAATACTGGTAATCGATATTCAATAACATGCTACACCCAATAAAACATACAAAGAAAAAAACAATCTCCAAACTCTCTACCGAATCTTCAATAAATTAGACCTCTCTTCTTTTTCTCGCTTTTCGTGTATCAGAAGAATCAAAAGGATTTCCGGTTAAACTTTTGCAAGCTCTCACGTATACGCGTGCACTTCGCTTGCAATCGGCTGGAGCTCCTTCATTGGGCGCACCAATATATTAAGTAAGCCAGAGAACGAAGCAAAAAAAAAATGCCAAGCCCAAATTTATGCTGCAACTACAAATCTTGGACTTGGCTGATTTTCACTGAAAGAAAGAGAAAAAGAATGGTTGAGAAATGTTTTCTTAAAAAGTATTTAAAAGAAATTTGCATTTGCTTAAACCGAATATTTTCTAATTAAACTGACTTTATTGATGTTTTAATTTAAATAATGTAAAGTTTATCAAAAAATTGTATTTGTTTACATATACTCTATTCATGATTATAGACTAATGGAGCTTTTAGGGGATGTAGTAATTTGAGACCATACATTCTGCATTATTTTAAATTGAAATTTTTTGTTTGAATAGTAAAATTTGCGATTAAAATAAAGTATAAAACGACGATGTATTTTAAAGATAATACGGTGTTTATTCATTTTCGATAAATAATCACTCTTAAAAATACCAAGAAGTAAACATAATTTAGATTTAATATGATGAAAATTTAAAAGTATTTCTTCAGAAGCTAAATTTTTCTTCCAAAACTCTTTTGAAAACAAATTTTTCAAGTGCTCCTAAAAGTGTGATAAAAAGAAAAGAACGAATGAAAAAAATTAAAGTTAATAAAAAAAAAAAAAAAGAAAAAACAACGCGCGCCTCGAGGAAAGCCCAAGAAGATTCGAAGAAAGTGAGAAAGTATTTTGAAGCGAAAATTCCAGACGCGCTCTGGTACATCGGGGAAGGCCTGTAGCATTGCTAGTGCTGCTGTGGTGAGTAAGTAGCGAACAAACAGCCGTAAATAATCGTCCGGAGGGTAACCCTTTCGCAGAGGCTAGCGGATATACACTGAACGCGAGTTCGAGTTGGAAAAAACTGGAGGGATAGAGAGGGAGAGAGAGAAACAAGGCAAAACAAAGAGAGCGCGAGATGCGGGAAAACCAAGAAATAGAAAAATAGAAGTTTCGGCTGCGTGACGGTGCAAAAATTTTCTTTTGACTTTAGAGAAAAGCGATAACTGCCAGAGGAAAATAAGTGCTGGTGTTTAGAGAAAAAAAACTTGGAAAAATAACTGTAAATTTTGCAACGACTTTTAAGATCTATTAGTTTATGAAAACATGAATAATTATAACTTATTTAACAGCATAACAAAAGATAATTCCTTTGATATGATTGAATTGAAACATAAAAGTTTTGTTTGTTAAACGTCTAAAACCAAAGTATTCGGTCGTTCAAATCCAAAACTTCATTGCAATCTAATATGAACATAATTAAATGTGATAAATTAAAAGTTATAAGCCTAAATTTTAAATTTTATTTATCAAAAAAACAAAGGTGACAATTATCCGTACCTGAAATACTTACATAAAATAAATTTTTCTACAAACTACTTTCAATTCTCGTATTTTTATAAAAATATAAGGGCAGGCTCATAAAATAGATAAAATGATACTAAAAATACTAAAAACTGGAATCGCTTTTAGATAAATATTAATGAAAGAAATGATTTGATTCTTTATAAATGGTAATTGTATCCATCTATAATATTGAATAAATAAGTAAATAACTACTTTAAAAACTATAAATAATAATGCTTATTTTGTTAAAAACTGATTAAATATAATCAACGCCGAAAATTACGAATAAAAAATCACGATAATCAGAGAAAATTTGAATTCGTACTCTAAAACAAACACTGTGCGTATGAGAAGAGTGAACCCGCGCAAACATATGGTAAGGAAAGTAAACCAAAGAAAGCTGTGAGAGAGATAGAAAGTGCAAATGCAGACACCAGCGTGTAGGAGCTCCAGACTAGTGAAACACAAGCCAGCGTGTGCGCCTGAGATTACACAGGAACTTTAACGGCCGTGGTTACTTAGCTCGAGGTTGGACGCAAGAAGGCGGTGGGTTGGGCGCGCAATTCAGCCGGCTGGTTTATTAGAACTGATAATGTCCTTGTGAAGAGCTAGCGCCCACGAAAGAAGCGAAAATAGAAGACGAGCCAGGCCAGGCGGAGCACTTCGCGCCCATTACCAGTAAATAATTTTGGCCCTTAAAGCGAACTCGAAGTTTCGCGGGCACCTCTTATCCCCCTCAAACAGAAAAAAAATTCTTTTTTTCCACACTTATCCGAGCTATTCGAATTATGCATAGTTTATCCACGAAATTAAAAAATTATTATGAAGCATTCTGGGCTTTATTAAGAAAATATAAGGCTAAATTTTTCTAGTAATATATCATATCTCATCAAAGGGTGGAAATAAAATAAAAAATACCTTTATTTCTGAATTTAAAAAATATATATATTTTATTTCTGTACTTTCCCTCTAATTTCTACTGAAGTATAGGGCATTAAATACACCTTTGAATAATTCTGGTCCTTGAAACTGAAGTTGCGGTTTTACTAGTCGTTCAGTCAGAAAAGCATTGTTTCCCTCTACTTGTTTATATTATTAAAATTCCTCGAAGATTTCCCTTTTTTCGTTATTGAATGTTTTTTCGTTTCATAAAATAAAGAATGAGTAAATTTAGCGCATCAATCTTATTTCTAAAAAAATTCTTTCAAAACATAAATTTTTTAAATTATGAATCAACATTATTGAAGTTTATTATCATCATTTTCATGAACCACCGTATTTTCACTGCTCTACATAAAACATAAATGCATTTAATATAACCAACGTTTTACTTTTTAAAGTAATAAAGGCACAGACATAAGTATGTTCTATGTGCTAAGTTTGTTATTTTCTGATACATTTTTTCTACTTAAATATCAAATTTTGACTAATTTTACTTGCAAAAAATGATTATGGCACTTAGGTTTGTCGTACCTGTGTCTAAATAATATGAAATAAATCCAGATATAATCAATTATTTAACACTATTTTTTATCACTACTCTACAAATTTATAAAAGAACATAACTTTAATTTTAATAATGTTTAATAATGTTTATGAACTATTATTGAATTCTTTACAACTCAAAATAATAAAATGATTGATTTTATCTAAAAACATCTTTGATGAAATAGACATTTTTACGAATTTTAATTATATATATCATTTATATTATGATTTCTGTCTTTCATTTATCTTACATGAGGTTTTATAATTATATTAATTTCTACTCGATTCAGTAAAGAAAATCATACGCGAATCATTCAATAAATTTTAAAATTATAAATATCAATGAGCTGTATAAAAAATATTGTATAACACCGACTCAATCTTTTCGCGATAAAAATGACTAACACAAATATTTTGCAGGAGGGAGATACTTTTGCCTGGTGGCAATGAGAAAGAGATGAAAAAGAGGGAAAGAGAGAGATCGGATAAAGTGAAAAGAGAAAAGTGAAAAAGGGTAGGCTTAGAAACAAGTGTGTAAGTGCAAACAAAATATACCAGACAAAAATTTTACTAACTAAACAAATTAATTATATTATTATTCAATATTGCAATTTATTTTTTTATCATCACTTTCATTTTCTTATTTACTAAAAGTAAATGATAAATATTTTTACAAAGTTTTTTCGTTTGCTACTTTTTGTTTTTATTCGATTTGTATTAATTCAATTTCGCGCAAATATATTTATCTCTTTTTTCTTACTCTTGACTATTTTATACATCGTACTTTTTTAATACTTCTGCAATTCGTCATTTCTATTCATGTTCATCATCATTTATATTTTTATACTATTTCATATTGTTTTCTTGTATCGATTTTAATTAAAATTACGTCATTGTAATTACTGTCTATAACAATGTTTCATCATTGAACGATAATTAGCATTATCATTTTAATGATGCATCTCTCATTTATCACCATTGTTTATTTCATTATTATTCTCTCACTTCTGTATTTGTACATTCTGTTATTTATAGTGTTCGTATTATTCCCTATAAAGACACCTTTTCTTTCTCAATCATTACCAATCATGTACCAATTTACATCAGGTTTTCTGACATAAGCCTTCATTATACTGATTAATTTGAAAGCTTCATTAGAAATTTTGTATTACAGCTATATAACATTTTGACGAATTATGTATTTTAAATGTATTTTTTCTTCCCAAAAGTTATATATGGCTTTGTTTTTGCTTTATTCTATAAAGTATTGTACAAATACTGCTAAGTATATTATTTCAATTACTATTAAATAATAATTATGATATAGAATTTAAATCTACATTTGGATAGAATGAGAAAGAAATGGAAAAGCTGCTTTATTCTGTGACTTCAAATTTTAGTAAAGTACTTATTATGTTTAGTAATACTATCAGTAACTTTGACTTGCGTTGTTCTTTTTTGAAGTGAATAAGCGTATGAACTTAGGAAGAAGGTACGCGTATTCGCGGGTAGCTTGCAATGATTATCTTATAAAGATAATTATGTTTTAATATATAAGAAAATTATTGGTCCTTATTGACTTTATTGGCTTTAGCGTGTATTTGCATGTTTTTCTACATTTATATAAATATTTTATGAAATAATTAACAGTTTATTGAAAATGTCAAAATTAATATTGATTTACGATTGCTGAATATTAACAGTTACAGAATAATGAAGGTATTAAGAGAATGTTATTGTCATTTTCTACCGACTGAGTAATGGTACTCGAAATTTTATCGGATTCATTAATATTCAAATTTATTCATAATGTGATTTATAAAATGAGATAAAATTTTTCTAATCTGCATTGTTTGGACGGTAAAATAATGACTCTTACATTTTCTTAGAGAATTTATATCATCTGATCTTACAACACATTCCTTCTTATATTTTCTTATTGTATTTAATTTCACTATTATTTTATTCATCTTGCTGTTTATTTTATCATATAATATTTTTTCACCTTTAAGCTTTGTTATTTTATTTTTATAGAATTCGTAGGAATTTTGCAAAACTGCAAAATTAATTGTATTATTTTGTAAATTAACTCTTTTTCTGATAATTCATATACAATATTTTATTTCTAAATTGTTTACCTCTTAGAAAATGGAAATATCTTACATGTAAATACTTTTTAACGAAATTAAGAAATATGAGTCTGTAAAAATATTAATTTAATTATGCTTCAAATGCACGACTTTAATGCATCATTTTTTAATGTCTCTACATAGAAAAACTATTCGGCATGCATCAAATAAAGTTAATTTTAAAATATAATACTTTCCACAGTAGTCTGCATTATACATATGAAATAAAAAATTTTACTAGAAATTATTCAAGTTTTATTCAGAAAAAGAGTTAAATTAAAATACGAATAAAAAGATAAAATACGGTGAAACTAAATTAATTTTTCCACAATCAAATACATAATAGTACCAAATCAATTGGTATCTTTTTAATTTTAAGAAGTAACATATATTTATAAGAAAATTATTGATTTTCAGATTTATCTTTTATAAATACCATTGTAATTAAATAAATTGAATTGTAGCTATTAACGCTTTAATTTTATTTATTTTAAAGACATAAGCAATCTTAACCTTGAGCAAAAGTTGAACAATTCAACAAAACTTGCAAAAATCCAAAACGAAGTTTCACCGTACTTTATACTTTACATTAAAAACGTACAAAACGCAGCACACAATCAGGTTCAGCTGCTAAAAAATCAAGAGCGGCAGCAAAACTCAGCAACCTACCGACTAAAAAAACAGCTGCTCTGAGCTAAACAAACTATCCTGCACGCTGCACGAGACCAACGAGTCCGCGATTTATAATCGCAAATCGACCCGACGCGGGGTATCGATTTCGTCGGACAGCGAACGGTAGCATTAGAGCGGGGGAGCAGGAGTAGCCGCAACACATAAACCGAAAACAGGCTGCTCAACGCAATTTCGACATGTTTAGCATCGTCGGCTTGTCAGGTGTCAGATACGCGCGAGAGAGGAGAGAAGCGACGCGCATTTCAGTTTAGGCACGTTCGGGTAATCAGTCGGCTAATGAGCCGGTCACACACGGGCTATTCAAGCGCTTGTAGCGAGCTGCTCGACTGTACGGCCATGCCGATAGGCTGCCACCTATCTTTCTCTGTTTATCTATACTTTAACTTCCATAAGCGCGTAATTAAAGCGCAAATCGTTGAAGAATTTAACATTTTTGTATTTTAAAAAATTACAGATATATCCTTTGAAGTTACGCATAATAATCGGACTCCCTGTGGTAATTGAGTTAACCGAAATAATCCGCCTAATCAGACTAAAAATTTTGATTAAATATTTATCCTAAACAGTAATGAAGTTTTATGTTAAAAGTCATTCAAGAAATTAAAGTTTCGTAAAAATGGCCATATACTGATGATCTATAAAATAAATTATCTTTAATTGATTAAAAATACAAAAATCTAATTAAATTTTGAAGATATAAAGCCCATACGGCCATACCCACTTTTTTAGTTTAGCATAGTTAAAATCATTCAAATAATATATTATCTTTTAATCTTTACTCAATGAATTTCGTTTGTTATTTTAGAACCTTAGTAAAAAAATATCTAGATTTAACAAATAACTTTGAAAAGCTCTATTTCAGGTATGCCTCTATCAGATATGAGCGATTATTTTTGCTAACCCAACAATTTCGAGTAACCCAATAATCACTGGTATGTCCGATAAGTTCGGACTACTCGACTTTACTTGATGCTCGACACGAAGCCGTCGGGTAGCCTGATTTACCGATAATCTAAAATAGACAAGTATTCGTTTTTGTTACATAATATTAAAATTTTCAATAGTATTTAAAAGTATTGGCTAGAAGACGTTTTTTGATAAAAAATATTACGTATAATCAGTCAATGAATATATCGTATTTAAAAAAAATATTATATTTTATATTTTTTTAATTTATATAAACTTAAAAGATTTAAGCATTATGCGTTCATCTATTTTTATCCTATAAAAGATCGACCCATTTACTTACAATAAAGTTTACTCTTATTATCCATTACGCTTCCCTTTATCGCTCTGTCTTTCTGTTTAGGTCACTTTCCAATTCTCCCTTCATCTCGTCTTTTATTTTTTTTGCTACCTTCCTTGGGGACGCGCAAAAGCTTCTCTACCTCTCAGGCTCTCGGTCATAAATGACTTCAAAGTCAATCAGCCTTACGGAGATAAGACTCGATGAAATTTTAATCGGCCGACCGGTCTATAGTTATGCCGCCCGCGGCACGGTGATGTACTTCTCCCGTTTCAAAATGGCAGAAAAGATCTTTCAGTCGAGTGAGCATAAGCGTGAATCGTCGCGAGCTTTTTCTCGTATTCAATTTTCTTTTGAAAAGTTGGACGAGGAGGCAATTGAAATAGAGTATATAAAGGAAAGCTGGTTAAAATGAGGCAAGAATGAGAAGGGATTTGAAAAAAGACAGGTGAAAAACAGAACAGTAAAATTTGGTTGATTAGGAATAGAAAAAAAGTGGGAGAAGAAACATAATTATAAAAAAATTCATTAAAAGTAGAGTATTAATAATTGAATTAGCAAGAGTAAAGACAAATTGGTGCAAGACTTTACTTGAGAATAAAGGGAAAACTGAAAAATTTCTATTGTAAAAGAAAAGAGTATAAAGCAACGAGTATATGTCGGTCTATAAATACAAAGATGGAAAATGGGAGAGAAAAAAGTTAAGAATAATAAAGGACGAGGAAAGGGGGTGGAAAAAAGTCGAGGGATATGAAGGGGTTAAGAATAGAGGGAGTTGCCCGTGGGATTTTTCCCGAGCAACGCTGCCTTGCCTTACGAGAAAGAATCCTGGGAGCGTTGAAGCTCTCGAAAATCTGCCACAAGTTATCACACTTGCGAGAACTCGATTTTCTTCCGAGCGGATGAAAACGGGGTGAGAGAGAGAGAGAGAGAGAGAGAAAGAGAGAGAGACGAGAAATGTGAGAGTGCGCCTGTATTAAAAGCGGAACTGGTAGAGAGCGAGAGAGAAAAAGAAGAACGACAAAAAATTATCAGAGCATAGGTACACCCCAACTCGACTGAAGATCTGGCGTAGACATAAACTTGAGCGTTCGCGCGCATGCACCTACACCTGCTTATGTGCTCCAAAGTTTCTTAAAAAGAATTATAAATTCAGTGAATCTCGAAACTTTGAACAAAAGTATGTAACTTACGGCCAGAGATATTAGACGTAATGTATACAATTTCTAGCAGATTGAATATAATTATTCGATTAATTGTGCAATTTTGGTAAAACATCAATTTTTAGAAAAAATCGTAAGCGATTAAAAAGTTTTAGAAAAATAAATGCCTGCTAAAAATATTGCTTCACTAAAAATTAAATACTTTTTTTACTTAAACAAAAATACTTCTATACAAAGCAGGGCGCGCACACGCATGCGGTCACCTTTGAACAACACAAATAGAGAGCCAGAATGGCTACAGGACACGTACAAACTGATTATAAAAGTAATTTTTTTGAATTAGATATCTTAATATAAATCTGAAACATAATATTGAAGTTAAAAGAGTAGAATAAAAATCTGCAATCTGAAGTGAAAATGAAAGGAAACTATGAGTGAGTAATATGAAAAGGAATAAATCTTTAACGAGAAAAATTTTATTAAGATGAAAAAGAGTGTAAGGTAATTTGACTTAAATTACAGATTGAAAAATTTCATGGTTTCTTGGAAATAGAACATAAAAATAACTGAGGAAACTTAAAAATTAAATTCAGAGCTCTTTATAATTATTTTTATTTTAAAACTCACTAGTGAGAGCTGAGATTTTCTATATTTTCAAAATCATAAGTATCATTATATAAAAATAAAAATATTATGCAGAAATAGTATGTCATAAGTTCAGATTAAAAATTAAAATATTTACTTTATTAGTGAAGCATCTTCTACATTTATCAAAGTCAAACTGGTTCTTAAGTTTTTTCCTGAATACTTCTATTTTCAATTTAAACGGAACAAAAAGCCTATCTTTCTATATTAAAATTGCCGAAGAATTTTGCAATGTAACAACTCTTTTTTTCATCTAAATTACAAATAATTACAATCACAGTGATTAAACGGAATCGAGCACAATCGGAAAGATAGAGAACCTATCGAAAGTTAAGGTAAAACGGTTTCACCGATCACATTCATAGTCTCTGGTTCAGCGGGGAAGTGCAGCTAAGCTTCTAACGCAGAATCGTAAGCTCGGCTCCCGGAGCAGCTATACTGGCGTCTGATATCAATCGATTCGATCAAGAGACTAAGAGAAAGTGTGTGTGAGAGAGAGAGCAAGAGAGAGAGAGAGAGAGAGAAAGGGAGAGAGAAAGCTGGTTAACTGCCTTCGGGATATTGAAGGGAGGCAAGCGTAGCAGATCTCAGTGACTCCTGCTCGCGCTTGATTCTTAGTTCTTTTCTGACTGTTGCTTCTTCTTGAATATTTATGCTGGGATGTTCTCGCTAAAGTCAAGAGACAAAAGGGCAATGGAAACAGTTAAAACTTAATTGCTTGTTGAACAAGTAATTAAAAACTGAAAAAGTTTATTATATTTTTAAGACGATGATCGATAAACGTTGAAAATAACCATACATAAAAACAAATCTTAACTTTAAACTAAATTTTTTGATTTTCTTTGGCAGTATTTGATTATTTTTTGTTTAAATTAGAATTTTATAAATAAAGTATTGACTGGAATGTTTTATATCCTATTAAATTACTTAGTAAAATATTACTATTGACTAAAATCTGATATAATTGATAAAAAGTGAATTTTTTGTAGGGTGATATTAATTTTTTATGTAAAACAAAAGATTGTCTATTACTATGGTTCTATGCAATAGAAATGGTTTTTACAACGTGTGTTTTTTCATTTTTTTTTCATTCATGCATCTATTGTTATTATTTTTATTTTTATTTTTTTTTATAATGTGGTGGTTGCAAAAAATTTTTGAATCTATTTTTGTAGTAGTAGTAGTAATTAATATAATAAAAATACATTTTTTAAAACTTTTATAATTGTGTTTCAAAATCATATTTAATTACTTTAGTCTACAAGCCGCAGAATTTTTTTAGAATACTATTATTTATTCTATCGATGTAAATATTCTTTTTGTATATTTTGCATTTGCCTCGTCGAAATAATAATTAAATTGACAGCGTCTTTAATATTGTAAGTAGAGTAATAAACTTTTGAATGTAAATCATTGTTTTTTAAATCTTTAATTATTATAGATTGTACATAATATTGTATTTTAAACTGTATCAATAATTAAATTTTGTTATATAATTTGATTATTGACGAAAATAAAAAAATAATAAGCATGTCTTTCGAAAAAAAAAAAAAAAATGAAGACTGGATTTTTGCAAAGTAAAGCTCAGATTTTCGATAAAGGTATCAGGTTTTTCTTGAAATTTTTCTCTTATATATAATAGAAAATAGATTATCTTAAAGTTATTCAAAATTTCATTATTTTTCTGCCAGTAAAGCTGGCGTGCTTTTAATTTAATGCTTTACTCTATCCACATCCTAATGCACAAGCTTATGAGGCTTTGATTTTTTATCTTATTCTTGTAATAACAGCAATGAAAATAATTCAGTTGACTTTTACTCAATATTTTCTTTAAGTACCTTTGCAGAACCTGATTCACCTTCAATATATATAATTCTAATTTTTTTTTTACAAATTATATGAAATCACGTTTTTATTATCTGTAAAAATAATTTTCTACTAATTATATTTAACAACAGTTACTCCAGCAATAATTTCTACGTACTTATTTAAGATTAATAACGTAACTTTAACGAATCAACGAAGTCAAATTTAACGGCAAATGTTTCTCTGCTCTATGGTTACAGCGAACACGAAGCCACTGACGTTCGACGAGGTTTACAATCAGAGTAGCCCGACCAATTGCACCGTCTACTGCGGGGGCCTGACTAATGGCCTCACGGAAGAACTCATGCAGAAGACCTTCTCACCCTTTGGCTCGATTCAGGAAATTCGAGTTTTCAAAGACAAGGGTTACGCTTTCATCAGGTACGTATCAATCATTTTGCTTTTCCTCTCGCCATCTGCCTCCGGGGAGTCAAGTAAAAAAATAATTGGCTCTGCGGAGTGAACAAATTGCTAAGGTCAAAAAAACGTTAGGTCGATGTGTATGATGTGTTTCTAAAAATATTCTAGCTAGCTTATATTTATTTAACGACCTTTTAATATTATTTACGAAAAATTTAAAGATAATATTAACTGAATAAATTAAAAATTTTGTTTCGTATTTTAGAATTACTTATTAGGGGAGTATCACATCTCCGGATCGCAGATCTTGATGAAACTTTGGGATCTGTTTTGGGGTACCAAAAAATGAGGAAAGCCAAAGCCTTACGGTCCAACGCTTTGGAAAACTCATTTTAAACTTAACTTTAAACAAGCATAACTTTGGTTCTAATTATCAATTCTTAATTCTAAAAACGGCAAATTAAAGCTTATTTTTGCTACTTTAATTTTAGCAATTGCAAATTTATTGAGGATATTCATAGACTGAAATATTCGCATTTCAAGTAGAAGCTCATTTTTTATATTTTTCTTAAAATAAAACTACAAACGTTGATAAAATGAGTTTT